>LBNU01032521.1:20671-50981 GCA_014162995.1 Artemisia annua
AGTTTTCATAATTTTTCTTTACACGTTAATCTTGTTTGAACGTTAAATATAAGTGTTTAGAGTTACAAGCCCTAGAAATCTTCATGGGTTTATTTTGAGTCGTAAGCTTTTATAACAACTTATTTAGCGTCTAAAACTTGTTCCTTATTAAGTTTTATTTGGTTTTTATTAGATTTAATCATTAGAATCACGTACAAAAATTGTCCAGTGTCCAAAAATGTGTTTTTGCGAGTATCAAGCTAGGTATTTGCGAGTAAGGATCAAAGTTTTGCGAGTATGGGATTGTGATATTTGCGAGTAAGCAATTTGTGGGTTGCGAGTATCATACTTGGCAATCATTTCTTGCGAGTAAGGAACCTTTTCCTTGCGAGTTTGATTCATTTTCTGCGAGTAGGGGTTAAGTATTTCTGCGAGTATCATTTTTAAATATTGCGAGTATGGGATGTTAGTGTTTGCGAGTATGTCTTTATTTTCTAGCGAGTATGATCTCAAAAGTTTGCGAGTATCACAGTTTTAGTTGCGAGTATCATTTTATAGTTCTTGCGAGTTTGGTTTTAATAATTGCGAGTATGAGTCATTTTAGTTTTGCGAGTATGGATCTCATGATAGCGAGTATGGATCCTAGTCTTTTGCTAGTTTGAGATTTTAGTGTCGAGTCTTGTTGTTCCTTTACAAACACCCTTTCTTTTATAAGCCGGGTTTGGCTTCTTTACCTCATCGTTCTAACGAGTGAGGTTTCTTTTCTCTTGTTTCTATACGTTACTCCGTCGAATTTTCTTTAAACCTTAGTGTTATTATAACTTAGTTAACCTCTTTTCTTTTTTAACTTAAGTTTAATTTACATTAAATCTTTAAACGTTCTTTAGTTTTAATTGTCTTTTCGTTAATTAAAATATAAAACTACAAAAACATTTTATTTATTTCTTTCTTTTATAGTTTAAACTATAATCTCAATTCTTTTACGCTTTACTTAGATTCATGTTTTCTTTTGTCATTCAACTTATTTCTTTTATTCTCGTACTTTATTTCATTTAAGTTTTAAACAAGTTTTCATACTATAACTAAAATCAATTCACATCTTTTAAATCAATTCATCTCACATAACTCACGACTCGAGTGACAAGATCGATTTCAACCCTCGTTGGGACTACGACCCGTGGTTTACAAGCTTCACCGCTTAGAAATCCGCGATCACCTTTCTCTAATTGAAAATGAAAACCTCACCAACTATAATCTAATTGATCAATAAGTTATGAATTATCAGCATGACTTCATCAAGGCTCAAGGTTCAGAGACATTAGGATTCTAGGAAGAACTTATTAAAGAAGACAAAATCACTGAATATCAACAACAGAAGTTCATGTCCTAATATCGTCAAAAGTTGTCTTGCAAACTTACAAAGTGCTTATCAGCCAGCAAGTACAAGGAACTGTAGCTCAGGAACAAGGGATTCTCAAGGGTAGCTCTATGAACGAAGACCAAGAAAGTTAGGTGAGACTATAGAGTTTAAGCGGGAAAACCTTTGGGAAGATAAACTTTGTTCCTTCCCAAGACACTAAAGAAGCTCATGGGTAATTGGTGATG
Source organism: Artemisia annua (assembly GCA_014162995.1). Lineage (NCBI taxonomy): Eukaryota > Viridiplantae > Streptophyta > Magnoliopsida > Asterales > Asteraceae > Artemisia > Artemisia annua. The sequence goes on from LBNU01032521.1 coordinate 22,256, forward strand.
TCAACTCCGGTGAACCAAAAGGACATCGAGGTTAGATGTCTAGGCACGTACCTATCTACGAACAGTTGACAAGATCGTGATTCCCATGTGAAGCAACGGTAATCTCTCCGCTATAAACCCGTTCCAACAAAGCAGATTGTGCGCATTCAATGAGAGTAAGAAGTGAGAATTCTATACATAGTTAGAGTGTTAGAATCCTTAACTCACTTAGAACCCAAGCCTAGCTTGATTCTATGTGTCTCTTAATTTCTCTCTCAGCAAGGATAGTTGTCCGCAGTTATCCTCTTGAAAAGCAAACCAAGTTATTAGAGTGTCTAAGGAGTAACCTTGTAATTTTTCCCATCATGAATCATACGTTCTTCTTTCAATGTCCAAACGTCATGTGCTTATGTTTATTATCTTAATTCATGAGTTGCTCAAGTGTAAATTGTTAAAAACCAGACCAACAACTGTTATCAGAGCGGGTGGATTATTCTTATGATCTATATTCGTTCGTGAATGACTACTAATAACTTTTAGTCGTTCTTGAAAGATGGCGAATAACATAAATTACAATCCTCTACAAATTCCCATCATCTAAATCCCCTTCGATAACATCTTCGGGTGTCTCCTCAAAGAAGAAAGTTACGTTCAACCGTTCTTGTATCATGAGATGCTCAAACTGCATATCCACAATCCTTCCATTCATACAATCTCAGCACCACTAGTTCATAGAGTACTGGTGGAATCTTCATGACGACTTAGTCCCATGCAAGCTATGAGAGTGGAAACATCTAAAAATGTTATATGGTTAATCTCAGTAACAACAATATTTGATTGAAAAAATGGTAGATCATCAGAGGCTATTAAAGGGACAAAATGGGAAGAGGATACGTCGTTTGGAAAGATACAAATTATACATCATGGATCATTATAACCCATGATCCTCAAGGAACATTGCCTAACAACGGCAAGCAACAAAGGATGAAAATCCTTGATTTCTCATCCTTGTTGCTGCCTAGCACGTAAGCAAAAAGGACATGCTTACTGGCCGGGTAAAATCTGAGTGATCTACAATGGAAAAGCTACTTAGATTGTTCTACCTGTCTATCAGACCAGACAGTAACCAAAACAGACCCTTATCTAAACAAACAAATTCAACTTCTGAGGCAAGATCAAATGGTTGATCAAAGTCGTTCAATAGTCAGGGACTGGAAGGACTAAATTAGGTGGGTTTTACTTACTACCTGATGAGTCTACAAGACTCTGGCTAAAGTGGTTGCTGGTTCTCCAGAGCACTGAAGTACGAAGACACTGGACTAAAGACTAAAAAGGTTGCAGAACTGAAAAAAAATAGATTCAAGCTCTAGAATCCATATGTACTTAATCAACATCAATAGAATAAGATATGATAAATAGTGTAATTCTTTGATGTAACAATCAGTATGTACTTCATCTTACATCCCCTTTAACTTCTTTAAGCACATCAGATTGGTAGGTGGTCCTAGGGTTAATTCGTACATGTATGGTGATATTTCTATCACCAAATCACATCCTTATCGGCTTGGGTCCTATGGTTAATTTACCAAACCTTTAAGGAACTACCAATCATCTACACTACCGAAACTAGAGTGTTCCTAGACTCACCAACACAGTATACAAAGGATAATAAATGCAAAGAAAACTAAGTCATGGCAATAAAAATTTCATAATAAGGCTAACACCAAGAGGTGTTTAGCCACTCATGTTCATAAATTCAGTAAAACAATTGTTTAACATAACAAATGTGAACATAGAACTAATACAAATCAAAAGAAAGAATAAACTTATGGCTATGGTGTGAATTCTCCCTTGGAAATGACTTGTATACTGATAGAAATTCGTTCCTTTTGCTCCTGAATTCCTCCCAACTTCTGTGTAGTGAAAAGTGAATGAATAAACTCGTAATTAGGGCTGCTATTTATAGGCCCGGATTTGCTACAGCGTAGCTCTCTGTTTCGCTACGCTGTAACCTTTGTAAATTTCATCTACGCCGTAGCTTGATCAAGTGCTACAGCCATAGTTTCATTAGTTGCTACTTCTACGGCGTAGTTGTATAGGAAACTACGTTGTAACTTCTTGTTTCGCCACGTTAGTTCTCTACTGCTTGATTTGGGGGTCTACGTCGTAGCTGGAGAGATGCTACTCCGTAGAGCCCTTTAATAAGTTACTACGCTGTAGTCTAGTGTTGAGCTACGCCGTAGTCTTCGTAAGTTAATGCTACGACGTAGGTATATGGTGCCTCTACGCCGTAGTTAGTGCAGAATCCGCATACTTCAAATATTTTCTCATTAAACCTTCCATTTCCGCATTTCTTTGTTCCTTTGCTCATCTTTGTCCTGAAAACATAATATAAACGAATAAGAGTATATATCCTAACATATTAACACAAAAGATGAGTAATCTAGGGGAACTTAATACTAAAATCACGGAACTATTTGATGTTAATATCCCCCCACTTGAATTTTGCTTGCCCTCAAGTAGACCTTATTAGACTAATTCTTAGAAACATATCTCCCAAGAAACTAGAAAATATGAATCTAAAAATTTCCTATGCTAGAATATATCAATGCCGAACACCTTACGAAATGGGAACAAACACTCATGCTCTCTCTCTCCTAATCTAAGTGTCAATTTCGGGGTGATCACTCAATGCACAAACATAGAATGTATTCTATCATAGGCTTGGCGGTTACACAAATCTCTACCACTAGAGCTAAGGTCAAAACAATTTTTAAAGGAAATATTGGGTGAACTTGTAATAGTCTATGGGTGTAGTGTTGTTACTACATAATACAACAAAGGGGACAAAGGCAATGGTACATGGCCGGAATGCCGGGCAAGACACCAATGATTGCTCAAATCCCTTACCTAAGCATGATTCACAATTAAAGGGTAGGATAAGACATAGGATGCACAATAATGGTGTAAAAAGAAAAAGAAAGCAAATAGTCTTAAGCCTATAACCGAGTTGCTACCACTTGCCGTTCATCAAAAGTCCAAGCTTCAAGACGCAAACACTGGATCATGTAAGTGTGTGTGCCATTAACGGATGTCATGATGGGCACCATACTTGGTCTCAATGTTGGCGATTAAGCACCAACAACTTCATTCTTCATATGTGACCGAAGTGGCCTCTTCGATACTAATTCTTTCAAAGCTCAAAATACAGTGATATACAAGGTTGCACCAAAGATAAATTATCTACATACTGAATTTCACAATTTTTTTAATAATACAAGAAACAATAAAATACATCCCCCACTTGAGATGAACTATACATGTAATAATTTTGGGTTTCTAATGATATCCAAAGATGGGTCTTCAACGTAGGTGTGATTCCCGAATCTCTTAGCTTGAACCTCAAACTAGAGCAAGTGGCAACTTCCGAACCATAAACCAAGACTACACGGTAGGNCTAATTCTTTCAAAGCTCAAAATACAGTGATATACAAGGTTGCACCAAAGATAAATTATCTACATACTGAATTTCACAATTTTTTTAATAATACAAGAAACAATAAAATACATCCCCCACTTGAGATGAACTATACATGTAATAATTTTGGGTTTCTAATGATATCCAAAGATGGGTCTTCAACGTAGGTGTGATTCCCGAATCTCTTAGCTTGAACCTCAAACTAGAGCAAGTGGCAACTTCCGAACCATAAACCAAGACTACACGGTAGGCTAAGGCGAATAGGTGTATCGAAACAATTATAATATGGGTAAGAAACGAAGGATAGGCTCAAAAAGGGTGTATCTAGGGGTATCTTGCACTAAAGTAGAGTGCAACAAAATGGTTTAACATGGGGGTAGAATAGTCAATGTGACTAATCGATAAACGCACTCATACGGGCTATTTGGGTGATAATCCTAAAATATTGCCTTCTTAAAAAGTTTCTTCCAAATGTATCAAGAAAACTCAATACACTACTCGTCTATGGTTTCAAAATGATGTAAAGTCCAAGTTAAAGTTTACAAACTACCGGCACACTCAAAATTTTGGTGGATTTGGGTAAAGCAGGGGAAACTGAATAGGCTAAACCTCACCATGATACTAAGGGTTAATGTGCTTGTGATGCGCGTGAAGTGTGGTTGCGGTTTAGCAGTGTTAATGCCTATTCAAGTTTTACATTTATATTTAGCCGACTTATCAATAATACACACACTTAACGAGCAGTGTACCCGGTCAGTTTGTATATAATGGTAAGCAGAGGTCGATCACTAAGAGTGGAACGTATTATCTAGTAATCCTAATCAGTATTTTCATATCTAACTTAGTTTTACAGTCTAATCTAACGAAAGGGGGTTCAGCCTGAGAGGCTGGCACAGTTTGGTTATTTAATTAAACAGTAAATATTAATGAGAACAAATCAGCGAATAGCATACACGTACACAGATAGATAATAGAGACAATAAGAAGACCTGTCCTGATAATTAAGCAGCTTGTCACCTGTTTTATTGCTAGTTTTATATCAAGTGTATATAATTAATCCGTACTCGTTGGTTTGATTATATCGGCAAGTAAACCCTTAATGATTACTTATGAATATCCTACTTATCCAAAGACATCGGATTAAATAGGCGAGGAAGGGGTATGGCGGCCCAAGCAGCGCTCAACTAGACACAGAGGTAATCAATGCACTAATATAAATTCACCAAAGACATCAAACATATAAACTTTAATTGACGGGAAAGTAATTTTAAGGCAGGCATTTGATTTTGCGTAGTCACAAACTACTGGCCATCAATCACGATGAATTAAAGCTTACTATTACAATAAAACAAAACTACTTAATGAATTAAGTACAGGCAGGACCTTCTTACAGCTCTAAGATCTTCGTTTGGGGTGTGTTTTGTGTTGCTTGTTCGTCTGAATTCGCCTCCTTAGGGTTATGGTGCACACCAAATTCGTCTAAGTCTTGGGGTATTTATAGTTTCTGTCTGAGGGTTCAATGCGGCGCATGTAATGATCAGATGCGGCGCATTGACTTAACTTCGTATGGGGTCCAAGCTTATTATATTTTGGAATATTCGTACACCGCCTTTAGATACAACGTAACTTGAATCTTTATGAGGCGCATGTCCTTCATTTGTCTTGGATTGTTTCTGGTGAAGTCTTGATAGTGATACGCCGTATGTCAACTGTGTGATGCGGCGTAGGAGTAGAACGAGCTTGATCTTCTTCTTTGACCAAAGTTTCATATGCGGCGCATGGTAGAATTCCATGCGGCACATTCTTCAAAGTCAGGCAATGGTCTTCGAATTCATCTTAGTATGATATTCCGGCGTATCTGTTGAGTTAGATATGGCGCATCTTCTGGGCTTCAGTAGACTTTTGACATCTTGCTCATTTTGCTCCGTAATTAGTCCAAAATCGCCAAGTTTCACCTTTTACCTGTTTTACCTGAGAATCACTAAAGTAAAAATTAAAGCACCGATTCTCATACATAATAAAGTAAAACAAGTTAATTAAATAGGATAAATGATGATAATAAAGTGTACTTATTTGAGTTCATCAGCTTGGCTAAGGTCTATTCTAGTTAGGTTCGGAAAAACATGTCAAAAGCTTTAAAAGTGGCATAATTTTTCAAAATAAACTAGAAAAATGGGGCAAAATAAAGTTCAAGTTATAATTCTACTCCCGTCCCCCCCCCCCCACTTGAATTGTACAAAGTCCTTTTTGTACGTAAATAAACAATTAATAAATAGGAGATAAGTAGAATTGGAACGAGAACTTCTCTGAAATTTGCACTTGAAAATGATAGAAGGATCATTTTTGAAAAACGTGCCTTCACTTCGCCTAATGAGCAAACTTCAAATCCCTGAAATCACACAACTACCACAAGCATAAAACCTAAAAAAAAAAGAAAAATAAATGAAAAATAAAAATCCTAACTCACTTTCGTAGAAATCACGGTTTCATTTAACGCATGCAACAAGCCTTTTAAACCACTTGGTGTCCCAAATGGACGAGTGAAGTCTTGAGGGTTTACAGGGAACACACCCACAAAGTTCATTTAAAAACTAATACAAGTTAAAGTATGATTTGTTAAATTAAAAGTTTTAGGTACATAGGAAAGCTACGGCGTAACCAGAATGTTTTGCTATGCTGTAGTTGATAAAATAATCCAGAATGACACCTGGAGGTTGCTACGGCATACTAATGTCTGGAGCTACACCGTAGTTATGTTCTGGGGGAATTTCTTTGATGCAAAAGTTCAAAAATGACTTTCCCCAACGCTAAGCTTCCTCTAAAACCTGTAAATAATTATGACAAAACATACCAAACCAACAAAATAAAAGAAAATAAAAGGAAAGGAATAATTTGGGTTGTCTCCTGAAAGAGCACTTTTGTTTATTATCGAGTCTTTAAGTTAGACTTACTACCTAGGTTAGTAGTGTCCATTTGTCATGTCATGTATGATGGTATGCCCACGTCTTAGCACGTCAATGACCCGTTCATCCCTCTTATAAGCCTCGCCAAGATCCAAACATCCTTTATAAAAGTATTTAATCTTTTGATAAGGATAGTTATACCCATTCTCTTTATCCTTATTGCTAATGTCAAGGAGAGGCTTGGCTCTACTTAATTGCTTTCTAGTCCAATGCTTAAAATTTTTCGTTGTTCTTGGCATTTTGAAAATGGTTACGTCATTAGCATTAGAAAGCCATACTACCCTATTGATAGTATCCAACTCTATTCCTGATATCTCTTAGAATGGCTTTCCTATAATTACTTCTTCTAATCCGTGTTCCACAAATTCACTTATGTCATCAAAAATCATAAAATCTACCAAAAATGTATAGGTTCCCACAAATACACTAACATTTTTGACTTTACCGAGAAAGTTATTTCCTAGATAATCAAGCTCTTTTTTAAATATTTTGTTATAACTTCCTTTAGACATGATAAATGGGAGAGCATGATGAGGCGAAAAGTGTACCGCTTTTCGGCGGTCATTTAAGCCCTAAATCGTATTTATTTGATCAAATATCGCCCTAAATCGTTCCTTTTGGCATTTTAGGTACTTTGGAGAGAAATTCTGGAAAAGGAAGCATTTTGGACGGTTTTGGAGCATAAAAGTGAAGAATTCGACAAAGTTCCAAATTCTGCTAGAATAGTACCCTTGACGGCGTCAAGGATGGGGGTGACGGCGTCAAGCCTTGACGAGCAAGAATGGATTTTGGGAGATTAAAGGGGGACGGCGTCAAGAAGGCCATCAAGAAACCCTAATCACTGCGAGGTGACGGCGTCAAGGCTATAGCGTGACGCCGTCAAGTCTGTTTTCCTATATATATTCTGATAATTTTTAGTCATTACGGGGGAACTTGTGTGGAACTTTTTAGGGAGAAACCCTAGACGAATTTTAGCAGCTTTTTCAAGGTTTTTCACCTTGAGATCTTCCATGTTCCATTGAAGATAAGTAATCAATTAATCATTCAATATGTCTATGTGTTGTTTGATTCTATTTTGTTCTTGTCTTTTGTTTAACATGCTAGGCTAGGTTTTCTTTGTGTTTGCTTAGATCTAATGAAACCTAACTATTGATTATTGATTGAATGGTGTGTTATTAATTGTATTGGATGAATGTTTATCGATGTTAGGTTTAAGANCAATTAATCATTCAATATGTCTATGTGTTGTTTGATTCTATTTTGTTCTTGTCTTTTGTTTAACATGCTAGGCTAGGTTTTCTTTGTGTTTGCTTAGATCTAATGAAACCTAACTATTGATTATTGATTGAATGGTGTGTTATTAATTGTATTGGATGAATGTTTATCGATGTTAGGTTTAAGAAAACTGGCAGACTTCCAATTGGTAACATGCTTGAACGTCTTAAGAAACATGAACCAAGGTGTACTAAGGTTATTTGATTGTGTTTAATGCATGAGTGAATTCTAGTGATCCCATGTTAGGAGCTTCTTAGCCGGCTCGACATAGGAGTGAAGTAGGAGCTTATAGAGTTAGGGAAGTCCGTACACACCCCCACGACCGGTATTAAGGAATATAATCCGCCATCCATGCAATTAATACACACTAATCAATCGGTAAAAGATAGTTAGGGAGTAAGGAAATCTAAGTAAACACACTTCTCTCCATATAAGTTTTCACAAGCATTTACTTTCAGTTTATTTTATTTTATTTGCATTTGTAGTTATTTGGGTTAGTTGACTAGCAACTAATTCCGCCCACTCCTTCAAACCCGAGATTTTTAATTGCTTTCTAAAAAATATAAAAATACAAAAAGAATCTTCCCTCACCCTTAGACCTAGAGTAGTTTTTCAATCCTAACGACACTATTCCCCTAGAGAACGATCAATCCCCCGGTTCTTGCCACTACACTATACTACATCGGTCAGGCACACTGCCTGGTGGGGATTGCAAGCTTCTCAAGATCCCTTGAGAAGTAAAACCTTTTTGCGAGGGTGCAATCTCACGCATCAGAGAAAATATTAATAAAAGGATGAAAATCAACAAACCTTATTTTGCAAGTGAGTTGCAACGCGTAAGGATTGGAAATTGTTTAATCTAATTCCTGCTTGATGGAAACTAGGTTGCATTAGTCGAGCTAAAGTATCCTCCACATCTTGTCTAGGTGGGACCACATCCATGGAGTTAATTTCATGATATCCTTCTACCACGTCCATTTCGACTCCATGATTACTTTCTTCATAATCCACGAAAACATCAAAATTTCCAATGGGGGAAAGGTCATCATGCTGTCAAGAGGAGTCCCTTGCATTTCATCGCCTTTTAGAAATTCCTCCAAATCAAATTCCTTTTGTTCCTGCACATGATTTACAACACAAACACTATCCTTTTCGTGAGGAATTATTCGTTTGTTAGCGTTAAAAGTAATTTCCTCCACTCCAACTTCTAAGGTTAATCCTTTTCCGAATACATCAACCTTAGCATGTGTGGTAGCCAACATAGGTCTCCCTAATATTATCGGAATCTTATTATCCTCAATAACATTTAAAAAGATAAAATCTACCGAGAAAACAAATTTATTAATGTTAACCAAAACATTTTCAATAACCCCTAATGGGGTTTGCATAGATTTGTCGGCCATTTCAATGTCAATTTTGTTAACACAAATAATGTCAAAAACGTTATTCGCATTATTCGATCTTCTTGTGTTTTGATAATCACAAAATATAAAGACATGTTACGTAAAGTTACGATTAATAAGTTTTTAACTGAAGAAACTCCTTACTTCCACGTAGCTTCTACAACATCACTTCAGGTATGAACAAACCTTATACCGTCATTAGTTTGGTGATCAAAGAAGCTTTTATTTTCTTATGAACTTACATTTTTAAGTTTAACAAAACATTTTCACAAAAGTATTTTTGTGTTTTTAAAGAAATATTTTATTAAGAAAATATTTCAAATTCAAATGTGTAACAGCTAGTTTTCCTCCCAAAATAACTGAAATCACACCAGATAAGTTTTCACCACGTCAGGACAAAAAGGGAGCGTTTTTGTCTGGACGGTCCCTTAAAAGGGTCGGTGGTCCCTTAGTGATAAAGGACCGTCGCCTATTTACGGGACCGTCTGGTCTGTTCTGTCGTCTATAAATACTGAACTGTTACACTTCAGAAAATAAGGATTTTTACACACAAAACTTTCTATTTTTATTTTCCCCTTGAGTCTTTGATCACTATAACATGTCGGTATATGTTTATAAGTTATTTCATCTTCATTCAAGTGCATGAGAAGAACTTTTGACATCAATGAAGTCTCGAGATGTTATAGGTGTCCACACACAAATATAACAAGTGTTACAGTGATAGGTTCTGTAAATATTGTCATTGTTATCTGACTTGTGTGTGAGTCGAGGAGGGGATATGTGACAACCGTAATTTTAGCAGATTAGTTTTACTAATAGTCTCGATCCATTTGACTTTGTTTGGTGTGAATTAAGTGTTTTGCGTGGTATATGTGTGAGATATATATAATATAAGTATGATAAGTATGAATGTGGCACTAAATCCCTTTTTGTGTGAGGTTGTTATTATGATTTGAGGAGTATTGATTTTGGGTAAGTTCATTTTGATCGCCTTTGTGGTGTAGAAGTGAGTTGTATAGTTTTAGTGTTTTGCGGTTTTGTGTAACGAGTCTTCGTTCAAGTAATTGAGCGTTAGTACATTACAAGAAGGTTGTTTCATGGGAAATGTTTGTAGAGTGTGTGAAATTCTATTTTTGGAAACTTTGTTTTAAAAATGATTATTTTTCCGGTTTGTCGTAAAATTAAGGTTTATCGCGAAAGACGTTAGGTTTCGTTATGGGAGTGCATAAAATATGAAAAGTATGAGGTTTTGAGTGTAATAAATAAATTTAATAAAAAAATATAAAAATATATAGAACAAAGATCATTTGAGGACTAAACATTGTTTACATACCAAGGGATCAATCCCCACCTTTCATTCATTTTGATCTAGTGGCTGAGATTAGAGTTAACATTTACACTACAAGGGTATTTTTGGACTCTATAAATAATATATTTTACTCCCATCTCATTTAATTCGTCATTTATTCACATACACAAAGTGTGTGTTTCTATCCTCTCTCATCTAACCACCTCCTTTAAACCAACCACCTCCTTCATCCCGATCTTCAACAAACCCAAAGTTTTTAATCTCAGTTCATTAATTGAGCTCATTCTTCATCCCGTACATCATCTAACCCTAATTTTTTGCCGTTTATTTTTATTTAAGGTTAATTCTAAGCTAAATTATAAGCTCTCTGTTCCTATAAGTTGGAATATAAGCTAACTGATTCGTTTTTTTCATCTGATATGCAGGTTTTATGGATTCGCTTTATAGTTCTGTTTCTACAACTTCTGAAGAGATCGCTATTAATGATTCGTCTTCTGCTTCTGAAGTGATGATGTTTCAGCTAAGTATGCTGAGGAGATTGTTGCTTATGAACACGGTGATGAATTAGAAGCTATTAAGAGTAAGCTTTTTGATTATTATAATTTTTTTTTATAATTCGTTTGTTAGTGTGAATAAGCTATGTTGTTAAGCTGTTATAAGCTCTGAATAATCCATTTAGTTAGTTTTTGATTGAGTGAAGTAGTTTTTAAGCTCTGAATATGGTAGTTTGGATATTATATCATATATGATTTATCATATATGATATATCATATATGATATTATATATGATATAATTAGAATGTGTGTCTGTGATTTCATTTTAGTTAATCACTGTTTTTATTTTTTGTTTATTTATTTTTTTCAGATTTGAATCCTTTGAAAACTCCGGAATCGTTTCCTACTCACTCTAATTTTGATACTCCTGGTGGAACTGTTTATTATATTCCTAAAGTTCCTACGGATGTTTTATTAGTTAAGGGCAAAGTTTATAAGTCTATTGATGAGTGCATTGCTGCGTACATGAAATATGCTGCTAAAGCAGGGTTTGTGGTTAGGAAGTCATGCCAGAAAAGGTTGAGGAATGGTACTGTGAAACAAAAGTATTTGGTGTGTAATAGGGAAGGTTGTCCTAAGGGAATTCATGTGGACACCTTAGACTTAGAGAATAGTCACAAGCAGATTAGGAGTTCGAACCTGCATATCACAGGCTGCAAAGCACGTGTTATATTTGATTTTATTCCTGGTACTTCTAACTACAGGTTGAATGTGTTTGATACTATTTATAATCACGAGCTTGAACGTAAGGAGTACAAGCATTTGTCAAAGACTGAGAGGCAGTTAACCTATGCTGAGCAGTTGTTTATTGTTAAAGCGGCTAGTGTAAATATAGGTGCAATGAGGGCTCATCACATCTTAACCGGCTTGAAGGGTTCTTATTTACTTGTTCATGGTACGACTGTTGATTTTTAGAACTTTTTTATGGGTGTGAACTGCTACATAGGTGATAGTGATGCACAGATGCTTATATCTAAGATGGAGAATAGGAAGAAGCATGTGCCGGATTTTTCTTTTTATTATTTGGTTGAAAATGCTGAGCTTGCGGCTACTTTTTGGGCTGATGAAGTTTCTAAGTACAACTACAGAGAATTTTGTGACGTTGTTTCGTTTGATGCTACTTACAGAACAAACAAGTAAGTTATTGTATGTTTAAATATGAGATTTGATTATATGATTTGTGTTTTATTGTTTAATCTGTTATTTTATCTATTTTTGTTTTGTTTTTTTAGGTACAAAATGGTGTTTGTTCCCTTTACAGCCATAGATAATCATCGGAGGTGTGTGACAGTCGCAGTAGGCTTGTTGAAGAACGAAACTACGGCTTCGTATATTTGGTTGCTGAAAGCGTTCATAAAGGCGTTTGGTAGGGCTCCAAATATTGTTGTTACTGGTCAGGATGGGGCTATGAGAAATGCCATTGAAGCTGAGTTTGCGGGTTCTAAACACAGACTTGCATGTGGCATATTACTCAAAAGCTCCCTGGAAAGGTTTTTTTCTGCCTTCTTGTTTATCATATGTGATACTTGATTCTATGTGTATTTCTTATTGATTTATCATATATGATAATTTCTACCTTTTTTCAAATAATTTGTTAAATCATATGTGATACTTGATTTTCTTTGTATTTATTATTGGTTTATCACATATGATAACACATATCTTTCTTCAAACCATTTGTTTTTAGATATGTTCAAAAATCTATGATGAGACTGACTTTAAGAAGAAGTTCAATCAGATTGTATGGAATATGTATATTGGTCCAGAGGAGTTTGAAGATAGGTGGGGGAAGTTATTGGATGAGTTTAGTTTGCATAATCACAAGTGGTTAACTAAGATGTTTCGTATACGTTCGTGTTGGATTCTTGCTTATTTTAGTGATTCTCCCTTGTGTGGTTTGATGAGAACGACGTCTAGGTCTGAGAGTGAGAACTCTTTTTTCTCTCATTTTACAAATCAAGGTTCTACTCTTATAAATTTTATGAATTGTTTTGAGACGGCGATGGAAAAGCAGAGGCATATACAAGAGAGGCTTGATCATAAGACCATTGATTCTGTTCCGAAGTTTAGAACCTATCATAAGATTGAAAAGTATGCTTCGAAGGTTTATACTCGTCCTCTGTTCGAGCTGGTTCAAGCAGAGATATTTGCATGCACATGGTATTGCCAAATAGAAACCAAAAGCTTGCTTGAAGGATCTGAGGTGTCTATCATTAGAGAGACAAAATTTGTTGATGCACTAATGGAGAAGAGGAAAGCGAAGTTGAAAGAAAAAGCTAAGAAGAGAGGTAAGAATAAAGGTAAGGAAAATGATAAGCTGAAGAAGAAGAGCCAGTTAACCTGTTTTATAGAGTAGATGGATTGTATAAGGTGTGTTAGCTTCTTAAAAAATATTGTTCATTTTTTTTTATCATATATGATTTTTTATTGTCTTATTACTTTTGTTTTATCATATACGATTTTTCACTATCTTCTGTTTTTTTGCCCATGAAGGTGTTGCGTAACCTAGAAGATGGATCAGTTTTATGTTCCTGTCAGCTTTTTCTTCGAGTTGGAATATTATGCAGGCATGTGTTTTGTGTGTTTAAGAACGCCAATATTGAAGTGATTCCAAGTCAATACATATTGAGGCGTTGGACAAAGAATCTTATACCTGCTGCTTTGAGGAACAAAAGGAACAGATATGGTGAGAAGAATGAGATTGTTGAGAATTATGCAAATGAGGCGAGTTCGATTGTAGATCACTGTGTCCATATGTTGAGTAAAGACGAGCCAAGGTAGGCTTCTTTTGTTGACAAGTTGAGGTTGCTAAAGATTGATGTCGAGGCTGATTGCCCAAATCCTCCTTCTAAGAACAAGGCTGATAATTTGGAAGAACTTGTTGGAGTCCCAAGTCGGCTGAAAAACCCGTTAACAATCCAGCTCTTCGTAATCCTAAAGGCCGTAAAAAGTTGCGCATAAAAGGAGGGAAAGAGCAAGCTCTTGATAAGAATTCGAAGAACAGGAATGTATGTTCGCTATGTGGAGAGACAGATGGTCACAACAGGAGGACTTGCCTAAAAAAGTTTGCAGAAGAGGCTGAGTTGGATCAAGCAGAAGTTACAATAGAAGGTGACTTGGATCAATCAGAAGTAACAAGAGAAGCGGACTTGGATCAAGCAGAAGTTACATCATAAATTGTCCGCATATTTTTTTTAGTATGTTTAATTATTTGTCAGATTGTTTTGCAGTAATTTGATCAACAGACTTAGACATGATTGTTTGATTATTACTGAGTTTTTATATTAAATAAATTGTTGGTGATTGTGTTCAAGAGTTTTGGATAGTGACATTTTAGTTATCATATATGATAATTCAGAAGCAAGTTTTTTAAGTGTATTATCATATATGATATTTCACTGAAATCATATATGATTTTACTCTAGGCTTATTACTATTTTAACTTTATCATATATGATAATGTATTACTTTCATGCCTTTAAACCTTTTTTTGTTTGTGTTATGCAATGTGTTATAAATTGCAGAGTCGATTAGCGACTATCAATAGCTATAACAACTTATTATCAACTGGTGCAATAAAAACTTAAACAATACATTTCAAATCAAATCCAGAAATGTTTCGCCATTTTCATTTCTTGACAAAAGATGGCAACGTAGTACCTACAAAGTTATACCTGGAAATTTAAACTGGTTTGCAATATTCTAGCATACGACATACGAATTAAGACATTGTTTTAACATGCTTTAGCCATATTAGATGGCATACGACATTTACATACTAGAAATTAGTTCATAATCTGCATTAGTGGCCCCAAAAAGATACTGTACCCCCCCCCCCCTTCTATTCTTTGTCATCAGTCCTACTTCTGTACTTTCCACCATCATTTGGCACTCGCAACATGATCCCTATCCTGATCTTCCTTCTTCTTATCAATCTCTTCTCTTATCATGCTCTGCATCAACGCCTTGTCTGTGTTTTTGCTTGCAAACTCAAATGTTTCCTGATTTATCTTTTCTCGGTGGATGTTTAGTTCATGCATTAACATCTTGGTTGTGTACTTGATTCTCATTCTTATTATCTCCAGCTGCTGATCTTGTCCTTCTTTTGGAAAATCAAATTTCCAGTTTTTCAAAGCTTCTCCACCATATTCCTCCATATGCATCATTACGAAAACACCACAATCAATCACATTCTGTTTGGTTCCCCACTTTAGCTTCATCAAAGTTATCTTTTTTGTCCCTATGTCAGATGCCTTTTTATGCTTGTGGGATGCTAGATATCTTGAGAACAGTTTTTTCTACAAAAAATAGCAAATTCATTTTATCAAAGACAATTCATTATCTCATATTCCAAAGGCGTCTTCTGCAGATTAGCTGCAGAAGACGCCTTCGGCTGCAGCTAAGCCGAAGGCTTAGCTGAGTAAGACCCCTTAATATAGATTTATAATCTCTAATCACTTACCACAACATCACATTGTTTTTATTTTTTTTATATCATATATGATACTTGATTTTCTTTGTATTTCTTATAGGTTTATCACATATGATAATTCATATCTCTTTTCAAATCATTTGTTAAATCACATGTGATACTTTTTTTTTCCAGATATGTGATAGTGAAAACAAAATAATAAACCAGTACGCATCGTTACTTGAGCATAATCTCTAATTACTTACCAGAATGTCAATTTCCTTCGAGTATTTTGATTCATAAGTCGCCCCTGAGTTGGAGTTGTCAAGTATGACAGAAGTGCCTTTCTCTAGATTGAAAACAATCAGATAAAAGTGTTCATGCGCAATTATTGGAAAGAATGCCTGTGTAAATAGAGAGAAAAAATTAGATTCATTTTAATACAAGTAATTTTTTTTTCATAATAAGTCGAATAATTTCTTACCAATTCGACATGATCCATTGAGCTGTCTTCTGGATTGCCTTTAAACACGCTTTTCATATTTGCACAAAACTCTTTATACTGCTTCTCTTCATCTTCCTTTTTTGCGTTCACTATTGCTGTTGTCTGTTTTTATAAATCAAGATATGTCAAAGAAACAAATTTTAGATTATAGTAATTAAGTTTTAACTTTTTAGGCAACTTACAAGTATTCCCGTGTGAAAATACTATTTAATCTTTGCTCCACTGTTGGTGATTGTTTCTTCATAGCTTAAAACACAAGCAAAGCTATCGATGACACTAGCGTCCACTTTTAATTTTGGTGCTAGTGTTTGCATGTTGTCTCTGATTGTTGCTGCGCCCCACGCCCATTCTGTTTGAAACACAAATTCGCTACACAAAAAGATAAAACAGATTTAGATATACAATTTCACACTTTTTATTCATTTGATTCTTTAATAATATATCATATCATATATGATATCATATATGATATATCAAATATGATATCATATATGATACCATATATGATATCATATCCAAACTACTAATACTATTAGCTACTAAGATGGCTTATTAAAAGTTTAAAACTACTTATTCAGAGTATAAGAATTGCCTGAATCAATAAAAACATAACTAAATGGCATATTTAATATTATAAAGCAGACTTACTATGGATTTCCTTGCATTGAGAATAAAGCGTTGGTTACCATCATTTCATCCGGCTTTAGTGGTGTGTTTATAACAGTTTTCTTGTTTATATATGGTGAAACCAGATATCTTGAAGGCTTTTTTGTTCTTTTTCCAGCTGGCTCTTCCTCCTCTTTTGTTTCTTCAGCAACTTGGTTTCTTGTCCTCTTTGGATTCTTTGGCGTTTCAGTTTCAAGTGCAGCCGTTTTTACAATCATTGGTGTTTCTTTTATTGCTGCCGTGTCAGTTTCAACTGCAGGTTTGCTGGCAACTGGTCTTATACCAAGACTGAAAGTTGGCGGTGAAATCGATTTCATTCTTCTTATTGTCATTTTTTGTTGTGGTGAGGTTGACTTTCTTGTTGTGTTTTTTGTTGTTTTTTTCTATGATTGATTAATCTTTTCCAAATTTTCTTTTACTTGACTCCTAAAGTTTTCAAAATTTGTATCATCAGTGAAATAGGCATCTAGTTCCTCTGTTCCCATCATATCTGGTTGTTCTTTTTCGGAAATCTTTTCTGGACTCTCTTCACCGATACTTTGTTCTTTTATTGTCTCAAAAGAAAGAATTGGAGTTCCCTTTAACTTCTCAACTGGTTTTTCTTTTTCCTTTCCCAATTCTGTTTCCTTTTTCTTCTCTACTTGAATTTCTTTCTCATTTTCCTTCTCAACTGGAATTTGTTTTTCCGTCTCCGTGTCTACTTCCGTCTCATCCTTTTCTTTACTATGTTCTTTTTCCTTTTCTTTTTCCGTCTCATCTTCACTCTCACTCTCTTCTTGGCTACCACTCTCTTCTTTACTATCTTCTTCCTTATCCACTTTACTTTTCTATTCCGATTCTTTATTTTCACTCTCACTCTCTTCACCACTGCCATCCTTATCATCTTTCCCATCCTTTTTTTCCTTATTACCACAGCCATCGTCATCTTCATCATCTTTAGACTTATCTTCTTTATCTTTGTCATCATCATCATCGCTTCCATCATCACTGTCGTCATCATCAGTTTCTCCATCGTCACTGTCATTTTCTTCATCCTTTTTTGGATCTCCTTCATCTAAATCAAAATCCAAAACCTTGAACACTTTCTTGTACTTCTTACACAAGCTGAACAACGTTTTGTCTCCCTTAAACTTCTGCATTCCCTCTTTCAACGTCTCAACCAACTCCGTTTTTTTGTTTGAAATGGTTCCAAACTTCTCTTCTATTTTTTCAACAAACTCTTGTAAAATAAGTAAGTTGGATTAGTTTTTTTAATCTATATTCAAAATCATATGTGATATTTTCTATATTACAAAAATATTTGAAGTATCATATATGATTTTCAAAATTATCATATATGATTTTTCAAAGAAATTTAAATATTATTTAAAATCATATATGATTTTAGCTAAATTTTAGCTTTGTAAAGGCTTAGCCGCAGGCATAGCCTTCGGCTAAAGCCGAAGGCTTGTAGGCATAGCCTTTGGCTTTAGCCGAAGGCTATGCCGCAATTTATAGGACAATCAATTTATAAGAATTGGTTCATTGTAAGGAAGAAAAGTTACGTCTTTTGTTTCTGGTCTCTTGGGAGGCAATGGTTCATTGTAAACATCCATTCCCTTGTAAAAATTCAAACCGCTTTGTTCTTCCTCTGGATCAAATTCTTCATGATGTTCAAGTTTTCCCAAGCAGTTTTCTTTGATTTCCATTCCAATCCTCTTCCTCATTGCCTGAGTGTTCAACCTTCTCATGGCTGGGCGATGACGCATAACTTGAAATTGTGGGAAGTTTGTTGAGTCCAAGTATAACAACTTTTTCATACAAAAAATAAATTTGTGTTAGATTATAATAAGTGTAAAATAACTTACACATAAGAAGGTTGCTGGCCCATAATAGAAGTCACCCTTCTTCACCTTTTTCCCAATTATGCCTACTTGTTCGTAAGCATTACAATATGTATCCGCACCAGTCAATATCTGAAATGACATCATTTTCTTTCACATGCTTCAAAACAGATGGAATCACCTTTGCACCATTATCAACTGTTCCCATGGTGCTAGCAAACAAGGTCAGAAAGTTTATCGTGAAGATGAAATCAGCATCAAATGTGCTTGTTATCTCCATTGATATTGCAGCTGGTGTGATTTTGGCGACATTAGAATACTGGCTTTCCCATTCTACTATGAAAGGATCATCAGGGTCTCTTTGTTCTAGATCTTCCAGCTTCGTTTTTCCCGTCGGCACGCCTATCATATCATGTATTCTTTGTTTTGTTATCTTTATTGACCCTTTCTCTAACCTTAATTCCATGCTTGTTGGATGGAATTTATCAACAACATAATATAACAAAGCTCCAGGAAGTTCGGTTATCGGAAAGTTGATGAATCTTTTGAAACCAATATCTTTCAAACATTTCTTTCTCATCTCTGTTAAACCAAGCATGGCATCAGACATAGCCTTTGGAGATGACCTAGTTAAGCAGCTTGGATATATCCTTTTGGTTGGTTTTTTTCCTTTTTGGTTTTTTACTTTCCCTTCCTCCGCATCCTCCTCCTCCTCTATATCTTCTTTTTCTACAGCTTCCATTTTTCTCTTTTTTGTTAGCTTCCATTTTTCTCTTTTTTGTTGGTTTTTTTTCTTCCTCTTCAGTTTCACTTGCTTCAGAAATCACCTTATCTTCCTCCTCCTGCTCCTCCTCTTCGCTATCCTGGTTACTTTCTTCTTCTTCAATTGTTTTCTTAGCGTCCTCTTGTGAATCTCTTAGAAGTTGTGGCAGGTTTTGTAGCTTGTTTCATTGTTTTCTTTCCAACTGATTTCTTATATCTCCCCTTTACTTTCGGAGGTGATGGTGGTGCTTCTTCTTTAATTCTATATCTCTTCTTTTTCTTGTTATCATCTATGTCCTGTTGTGATTCCATCTCCTCAACATCTACTACATGTGCTGCAAAAATTTTATCATATATGATTTAATGCATTATGTATTAAGTACACAACATTGTCTTATAGATTCTATTACATAAAGCAAAAAAATGTACCTTCTGCAGCTTTTTTTGTTTTAGTCGATGTCTTTAAGAATGGCAATGTATTTATCACTTTCTCCACATCATCCACTCGCTTTTCTTTACCTCTATCTACATTTTCAAAACACACATTTTTAGTAATTATGTACATGCAGAGTAATTAACATACGTCATCAACTTAATCTAAGTGTTTGATTTTTTTTATCATATATGATATAGAATACAGTCAATATCAAATGAACTTATGTATAAGTAAATATTTTTCTATATCATATATGATACAGGTTTCAAGGCATTGAAAATTAGAAATGTTTCTACATCAATAAGATGAAGTCATCTTTTGCATCTAAGCCAAAGGCTTAGCGGCGGCATAAATGTTCATCCAAACCAAAGCCGTAGTATTTGGCTAAGCCTCTGGCTAAGCAGCATGCTACACCTTTTGTGTATGCCAAAGTCGTTTACATCTAAGCCGCATCCTATGCCTTTGTTTTTGCCAAAGGTGTCTACATCTAATCCAAACACACGGAGTAAGGAAATCTAAGTAAACAAAATTCTCTCCATATAGTTTTCACAAACATTTACTTTCAGTTTATTTTATTTTATTTGCAATTGTAGTTATTTGGGTTAGTTGACTAGCAACTAATTCCGCCCACTCCTTCAAACCCGAGATTTTTACTTGCTTTCTAAAAAATTATAAAAATACAAAAAGAATCTTCCCTCACCCTTAGACCTACTAGAGTAGTCTTTCAATCCTAACGACACTATTCCCCTAGAGAACTATCAATCCCCTGGTACTTGCCACTACACTATACTACATCGGTCAGGTACACTGCCTGGTGGAGATTGCAAGCTTCTCAAGATCCCTTGAGAAGTAAAACCTTTTTGCGAGGGTGCAATCTCACGCATCAGCATCTTTCATTAAGTTTCACCGAGTCTACTCCATCAAGTTTATCTTTTGCTTCCAAAAAACCCCTGCAAATGTTTAAGATTGTAAGTTTCAGTTTTAATTGTTTTAACAAGAGGTAAATTGCTAGGAAGGGATTCCAATTCATTGAGCAACAATTGCTGCTTCTCAAGCCTTAATTTAACGTTTTCGGAGAATGTTCTAGGTTCCATTCCTTTGGTAGCCATAACTTTAGTCTCTTCTAGTGATGACACAACATTAGCTTCAATGTCCCTTTTCAGACATTCCTTAATAGTATTAGTGGATTGCTCAACTTTTAATCCTAGATTTTAATTCCGATATCATGAACTTTAAGGATTCGACTATATATTTATGCACCGTCTCTTCTAAACTGGCACTTCTACTTCTACCAACCAAGATTTTTACTTCTTCACTTCGTTGATTCCTCTCAGCCTCATTTCTTTCTCTTCTTGCTCTCTCAAAATCCGCCGTATATCCACCATCATTCTTTGCTAAGGTATTCATGACCTTTTGTTTGAAATTGTCTCGAGGTCCAAATCCTGTTTCCATGTGCCATTTATGAAAATGTTCAGCTGTTCTTTGTATCGCTTGGAAAGTAGCCCAGGGATAGGTCTTTGAGAGTCAAGAATGTTGCGACTATATTTATCGAGTCCCCTATAGAAAACAAAGACTTTCATTTGATTATTCAGGTCATTTGTCGGGCATCTATAAAGGAGATAATTGTATATTTCCCATGCTTTGTAGAGTGTCTCTTCCTTAATTTGCAAAAAAATATATATTTTCCACAAAGAGGCTGCTAGTTTAGTTGGTGGACAGAAATGCCTTTCTTAAACTATCCTATGTTGCCTTAGACTCACGAGGGAGGCTATTAAACCATTTCCTTGCTTGCCAGGTAAGGGATATAGGAATAGCCCTTGGCATAAGTTTGTATGTAGAGACATTAGGGCGTCCGTAAGTGCTCACAATATACAAAATTTCCTCCACATGCTCTTGTGCATTTTCCTCATCATTTTCACCTGAAAACTATTTATTTTATACTTCTTCGATGATTTGCCCTTTAATTTCAGACTTAACTGTTTCAGGTTTCAAAGTCACCCCTCTATCATAATTATCATTGGTCATATCCATTTATTGTTCCATTGTGAGGGTATCAATGTTTGTTCCTTCATTTAATTCCGTATCTAGATCCAATGTTCACAAAAAGATAAAAGATTATGAATAGAAATGGGAGTGTTATTTCTTTTTGCTCGGAATTGTCTCTTGGGATTATCATATGGTGTTGCTAAAAAAGGTTTAGCACTCCGAGTCTTGTATCCTGACATGATAAATAATAAAAAAAAATGTAAAACTTAATTAAAATCCTAATAGCTCCCTGGCAGCGGCGCCAAAAACTTGATGCAGGTTTTACCGACCAGGTTTAAATATTTATAATTCGCTCGTTTACCAAAGGTCTACCTAATGCACTATTGGGCAGTGTACCCCGTCGTGTGAGGTATAGCTAGCTGGTAAAGTCGAGGTCGTCCCAAGAGCTATGCGTATAGAATTTATCTAAGCTAAGTGTCATGTTTAAAAGGGGTTTATGATTAAATAGATTAATTAAGCTAATAAAAGTAAATGACAAAAAGCAAGTAAATGAATGAAAGTGAAATCAGTAGGGAGAAGCAGTGTTAACCTAATTACTACTCTTGTTATTATCATGACAAGTTTTCTAATTAATGCATCCTATCGTTTCGTCTGGGGGATATATTCATTAGACTCAGAGGGTTAAATCGCCTAACCTATCCTACACCTTGTCCTATTCTCACATATTATAAATGCAAGAGTTCATCGGCCGGCGTGAACCTACGAGATGCAAGAGTCATTAAGTACCTCTACTAACTTGGACTAGTCTAACGGGATGCGGGTATTGGTCGCATCTTACATCCCCTCTAGTTTCTTTAAGCACATCAGATTGGTAGGTGATCCTAGGGTTAATTTGTACATGTATGGTGATATTTCTATCACAAAGTCACATCCTTATCGGAGTGGGTCCTAGGGTTAATTCACCAAGCCTTTAAGGAACTACCAATCATCTACACTACCAAAACTAGAGTGTCCTAAGACCCGCCAAGAAAGTATACAAACAAAAAGATAATAAATGCGGAGAAAACTAAGTCATGGCAATAACAATTTCATAATAGGCTAACACCAAGAGGTGTTTAGCCACTCATGTCAATAATTCAGTAAAACAATTGTTTAACATAATAAATGTGAACATATAACTAATACAAATCGAAAGAAAGAATAAACTTATGGTTATGGTGTGAATTCTCCTTTGGAAATGACTTATATGCTGATAGAACTTCGTTCCTCTTGCTCCCTGAATTCCTCCCAACTTCTGTGTGGTGAAAAGTGAATGAATAAACTCAGAATTAAGGCTGGTATTTATAGGCCCGACTTTGCTACGACGTAGCTCTATGTTTGGCTACGCCGTAGCCTTTGTTAGTTTCATCTATGTCGTAGCTTGATCAAGTGCTACGGCCGTAGTTTCATTAGTTGCTACTTCTACGGCGTAGTTGTATAGGAAACTATGTCGTAACTTCTTCTTTGGCCACGTTAGTTCTCTACTGCATGATTTGGGGGTCTACGCCATAGTCGAGTGTTGAGCTACACCGTAGTCTTCGTAAGTTACTACTACGGCGTAGGTAGATGGTGCCTCTACGCCGTAGTTAGTGCAGATTCCGCATACTTCAAATATTTTCTCATTAAACCTTCCATTTTCGCGTTTCTTCGTTCCTTTGCTCATCTTTGTCCTAAAAACAAAATATAAACGAATAAGGGTATATATCCTAACATATTAACACAAAAGATGAGTAATCTAGGAGGAAATTAACACTAAAATCACTAAACTATTTGATGTTATCAATTTGATGTTCTCATAGTTATCATCATGATAGGCTTCAACAGTAGCTCTCAAATCTACATAGTTTACTTCAGTCTCTGTGTGTTGTTCCCATTGCTCCTTGATGATTTCATTTAAGAGAGCAGTGTTGGATTTTCTGAGAAATTTAACCAACTACCTTTCAGTGAGAGGAAGGACATCATCATATTGCTTTAAAAATTCAGGAACTGAGGCTGCTATGTCAGAAGGGCCAGATGAAGCTGAGGAATCACTCTCATGAAAATAAGTCTTCAGGCCTTTTTGGCTTTGAGGGAGAAGCCTGATGCTGTTGTTTAGTGGCCTGAGCATCAGTGTCCAGATCTTCTCCTGCAACATAGACTTCTTCATCACTTTCTTTATCAAGTTCTTCATCAGAGTAAAGAACAACCTGAAGATCTGTCATCAACTCAATCTACAAAAGGGTATTAGTCAGCTCCACTTCAAAAGAAGACTTGCCTTGGTTGTGGTAAGAGCCTGACCCCTCTAATCCAACAGAGTGGGATTGCTCTGCCTGGTCCTTAGGGCCAGTCCCTGAGGAATGCGCTCCTCTATGGGGGCTTGATGGTTCCATATCAACGAATGTTTGTTTTCCCCTGAATCTTTGTCCCCGTTTGGCCCTTTAGGCACTGGTGGGTTTGTGCCAGTGCTATCATTAGGGACCATGGACGGTGCTCCCTACTAGCGGGTTGTATATTTCCCTCTGGATTTTGGGGAGTAGCAGGAGGGGCCAAGGACACTGACTGTGATGTAGTATCAGTGCCCTTCGTTGCCTCCGGGGGTGGCTGTACCATGGTCTCATCGTGTGTCTTAGTGGGCTTAGGCTTTGTTTTGGTAAACCTTAGACACTGACTGTGATGTAGTATCAGTGCCCTTCGTTGCCTCCAGGGGTGGCTGTACCATGGTCTCATCGTGTGTCTTAGTGGGCTTAGGCTTTGTTTTGGTAAACCTTGGAACAGCAGCAGGTTATTTTTGGTAAACCTTGGAGGCTACTCTTGCTTAATCCTATAAATACCAAAGCCCTAGAACGAGTTTAGCATCATTATTATCAGTTGGGGACACCCCAAAAACGTCCCTAGCACTTCCTCCATCCATCCTTGAAGATCGACGAAGAACATCTCAAGATATAACGTTGTGTATCATTCGGTTAGCATAATAATTTGTCTATGAATTCTTTATGTTTACTTTCAGTGTATACTTTATCTTTTACTGAGATTATGGCCTAACACCCTTAGGTGTTAGCCATGTTTATGAAATCTTTTTTGTTTATATGTTTGTGTTTAATTGATTTACTTTGCTATTGGATTGGGTGCGTGTTGTTAAAAACTCATTTATTGCTTATTACTAGAAGAAGTCTATGTAACTAGGCTATGATCCTTATGATTATAATAAATGTAATTAACCACCTGCAATAGTGATTACTTTGGTTAAGTCATATGTGTGTTAACCCGAATCTTTATTAGGAATCATTGTTTGGCATTAAGGGAATTTGTCTACAACCTAATAGGACTAGTAGCGTGTAACACCGAACTAGGTTAGATGGTCTAAAGCAATAAGTTTGTATTGATGCTAGATGAGTCACTAGGATCTATCGTCATATCCGCCCCATGGCTAGTTACTGAATTGTGACAGAATTTCATAATCGATATGCCAATTACCAATTGAATGAACTAAAACAAGTAGACATAAGCATGTATAACTATAAGATGAATTAGACTTGGCTAACCCCTTCTTCCTATTTATCTTCATCTATCTTTATTTCGCTTGTCTTTAGTTTAATATTTATTTTCTTGTCATTAGTTTAATTAAAACACATAAAATGTGTGCTAGTCTCGCAGGCTAAACCCCTCTTAATCTTTAATTGCTTTCTAGGTTAGGATAGTTTAGTTTAGTCTAGAGTAGTATAAATACCTTTAGATCACTTTAGCTTCGCTCCTAGTGAACGACCCTTGCTTATCTAAAAACTATGCACATTGATCTGGTATAATGCTCGTTAGTGTTTAAGTCTATAGGTTAGTTTGGCAATAAATAAATTTAAAACTCGGTAGAAAATTATATAGACTATAAAAAGCGCATCAATTCTCTAAGTTCTTCATAAAAGACGAGATCATGATTTTGCGTACAAGACTCACAAGCTTCAAGAGAAGTACTTTTAACATACAAGACTCACAAGCTTCAAGAGAAATATTTTTATCCTTCATCATCATTATAAGACCATTGATTTAAAACATGTATTGAATTCATCACATTATACCATAAACTTGTAGTGTATGTTTGTGTTGTTGGGTTGGTTCTTCCATTGTAAAGAACTCGGTATTTAGCTTTCTACCGGATAAAATGTAAGCGACGTTGTGAGGTTTCTCCACCGGATAAGGAGCTTGTTGGCATGTTTTTGAACACTCGAGTTGGGTACTCGGAGAGTGGAATAGGGCAAGAAAGGTGTCCTTATAGCCGAACGACAATAAATCATTGTGTCATGGTTCTATCTCTTCTTTACCCTACCTTAACGTATTTATTTTATTATTTATATTCTTGCATTATCAATACCTCACTATATAAAAGGTTTCAAATATACTTGATATAATTGTTTTTGAAACTAAATTTTAATTGGTACAGTGCCATCCTTAGTCCACCTTCATGAGAGAAATGTAGTTGATGTAGCGGATATAAACAACAATGAGGCCCTTTAATATTGTTGTATATAGTGATTTCTAAGTGAAATGGCTATATGTATAGTATTGTTTAGGCAAATGTCGTTGTTGTTTGTGTTTCTATGAAGAATACAGGTTGAGTTTTAAGTTGTGTTTGTACAGATAGTATGTTTGTTTGTCTATTCTTTGGATCATGAGCATGTTCATGTATCCTTATCTGAATCTCTTTTGTTTTGGGTAAAGGTTTACCCCGGTAAATAATATTAAAACCAAAAACCTTAAGTACAAATGATATATGGCTGAGATACCATATTTACCTCAAGATAAACAGCTTGATAAACATCTAAAACTAGTGCTTATGACATGCCATAAGCACTTACACCTCTAGGAACAAAAGATGCACCTAAGACAAACAATCAACGGAAACAAGCTAACCAGCTGCTACAGTGAAACATGAAGTTTCACCGGTATGTGGATTACTAAATAAGCTAGCCGATTCATCTTGCGCATTTTCAACAAGATGTTCATCATCTTCTTCATCCATCACCAATGCAGCATACGGATTAGTTGCAGCATATAGACGACAAATTAGAAGCTTTACCCATAGAAGTATTACCCTTCTTAGGTTCACTCGTTGCCGCCTTTGGGACATATTTGACATTCTATTTAACCGATGGACCAACAAACCGATTACCAATTAGTAGACATGGTTTTACCCTTCTTCTTATTCTTACCCGCTATAACACCCGACACTTTAATACATCTTATGAACTTTTGATCTCGAACATAACCAAAGTATTTGAACCTTTATACTTGAGAAATACAAAACATATAATGCATAATCTAAGTTAACTCAAAGTTATCAACTTGGAAACTACTAAACACTAATCTGTACCTAAGTTATATTTAAAGTTGATACTACATGTTCCCTAGCCAAGTTTTATCACACGTCTAAAATAATCATAGAAATATATGGTCAAATATATCACGCCTAAAGTTAATGTGTAGAACCAAAATAATAAAAAGTATGTATACAATATATGACATCCTAACTATCTAGATACGTCTACAGTTTTGAATTGAGATTTGGTCATTTGACCTCCCCCTATACTCGGCAGAAAACTCACTCTCATCTCCCCATATATCTCCCTCACCCTCTTCATTTGTTAACCAACTTTTCACACATACAAAACTCACACAAAACCCTAAATAAATACGACATTTAGCTGCAAGTTTTCTGGTTGTTTTGAGCTTGAAGAAACGAGTATAAGTAGGCTGTGATAAGGTGTGGTGATAGTGGGTATTTAGGTCGACAAGAGGGTGATCGACTGTGGGTAATATTCTGGTCCGAGTTGGTGCATATTGTTTCTGGATCGAGGGGTTTGGTTGCCGCTGTTTCAGTTTGGTTTTGGATCGTACGTTCCTTGCTCTCTTCGTTTGATCACGCTTCGAGGGTAACCGTATCACTCCTTGCTCGATTCTTCTTCATTTAATCACGGTTTCACGTTTATAAGATCACGTAAAACTTAATATGAATCGGTTTAGTATGCATGAATGTTATATATTTCGAATCTCACATAAGATGTTAAAACATGCGTACATGAAATCATATACGATTTGCTTCAAATGATAGGAGCACTTTCATGAAAATATATAATTAGTCTCATGATATAACGTTTGGAAAACCTGAGATTAAATCGATTTACGAATCTTGTTCGACTCATGTAGGCTTCGATATATTTTTCATTTTTTTTTCTATAACCTGTTATATCAATCTGGAGCGAGCTATAAGGAGAAAACAATATGCATGTTTATGCTGTTTTGGACTTCGAAATGTAATAAAAGATATAAAGGGTGCGAGTCGACTTCGGCCATGTTTCTGTTATGATATAATACGAAGTTATTTGGTCACTTCAAATGATAGAATATGTCATATAAACCTGCATATGAAATGAACTAGAAAACATGCACATATGTATATATAACTGTTGTGGGAAGTGATAAAACATGTAAACTATAAGGATATATAACTGATTAATGCCACATGCATAACAAATGTATAATAGGTTATATCACAAGTAAAGGAATTAGATATATGCATGCATGGAGCAGTGTATGTGTCGTGTAGTAAAAGAGATTTCATAACATGTTGGACCTAGTCTTATACGAGTTAAAATAAGAGGACATGCATGCTTGCTTTTCATTGTTTTCGAATGGTAAAATAGCTAAAGGTGTCACGAATTTGTTTTGTTTCGAAATAAATAGAGGGTGTCATGTGTATATGGATGAAGTGAACCGATGTCGGATTATAAACTAGTCTTAAACGATTTTATAAAAATCTTGGGTTGTCGCGGCATAAATATTAGGATTGTGGGTACATTAATAAATTATATAAAATTATAACGACGGGGTCCAAAATTATTATTTTAATATAAAGTTATTAAAATAAACTTTAAAATAATTTTATTTGACTTTTAATATTTAATTTTGATAATTTACATTTTAGACCCTAAACTTATAATATTGATATTTTAAGACCCAAACTATTATATGGTTCATTTTAACCTTAAAGGATTAAGTTATTATTTCGGGAAACTTAATAATATGGGAACTTAATAACCATGGCAAGTTACTAAAAATGGAAAGAAACCTAAAATGAGTAATCTGATTTAAAACGAGCTTATAAGTAA
>LBNU01032521.1:51192-69487 GCA_014162995.1 Artemisia annua
CGAGCTTATAATAATACTTGATTATTAATTCGTGTTATCCGTCGAAGAGGGAGTAGTTTCCATTTCCGTTTGCTTTCTTGGTTTGATTTGCTTTGCATAAGTACAGATATTCTATCCTTTTCAGTAGGGACTTCTCATCACTTTCTCTTTGATCCTTGACTTTGCTATGATTCCTTTGATATGATCCATTGCTATTGATCCCTTTTGCTTTGATCCATGTGATATGATTCGTTGATATGATTCTTGATATGATTCTATGATTTGATATCCGTCATGGCTATTCGTTTGCTATATATGATTCAGTTCAGTTGATATTGTTCTTTGGATATGATATGATGTTGGATATGATATGATTTGTTCTGTTCTTTATTGCCCGAGTTTTTATTCTACTCGATGGAGGTACCATTGGCGTGTCATCGAAGCACCCATTCTCTCTCCCCCCTTTCCTTTAGACTTATGATGGGATTTTGTAATGTTTAAGTCTTGATGTTCATGACTTGTGTTATTTATGAAGTCTTCCGCTTGCGTATTATTCTTTGTATGTTCTGATATGTCACCATAATGTGATACTTTAGCCCTTCTCGGGTTGGGGTGTTACACCCGCCATTTGGAAACCGTCTTTATCCAGCACCACACTTGGATTAACAACACGAGGACTAGAAACAACAGGAGGACTTACCACCTTTTTAGGGCATTGATCATGAGTGTGACCAAAAATCATGCATACATTACACCTGGGAGGTCTCCATTCAAACTCAACACGGATAGTAGCTTTAGTAAAACCCTTCCTAGAAAGTGAAGGAAAACCAATAGTAACAACATCTACAAGATCAGCTTCAGAGTTGATCTCAATAAGACACCTAGCAAAGCTACTTCTTCCCTACAAATCCTTACACATAGAGCTCGTATAAGAATCAAGCATAATAGGTTTCCCAATAAACGTAGCAATTAAACTAATACCATCCTCTTCAAACACTTAAAGAGGGACATCATGCAATTTAACCCATACCGGAATACGAGTCAATTCTTCCTTATGCAGAAAAGTATCCATAGACCATTTCTTAAGGATTATTGGTCCATGGACCACCTTCCAAAACAGCTTCTAACCCAGCTAATGTATCAAGTTTAAAGAAAAAGAAACCTTTGGAATTCATCATAATCCTTTTCAACCCATGTTTCCCCTAGTTATTCGTAGCATAATATTCAACAACAGGAAATGCCATTCTATTTCCAATAAAATAACCATACAATGTGTGTTCCAATCGTGTACTAACCTTTTCAACCACTTTGCGGGGGTAGATATGTTAACACCTTCAAAAACGGGTTCAGCAACCAGTGGACAAAACAAAGTATCAATAATAGGTTGAGCATCCCTCAAACCTGCAGTTCCAACGAAAGATGTACCGTTAGTATTGATTTCCACAGATTGGACAATAGAAGACTCATTAGTAGGTTTTGGAGTAGTAGATTTAGCTTTAATTTCAGGCACATAAGCATTCCATAAATCTTCAATAGCATCCGTAGCCATTGTGCGAGCATTACTATTAAATTCAGCCCATACCGGATATTTACCAGCCTCATAACTCAAATTGAACTCATTAATGTCCTCTATAGTGTACTAAGCGAGACACCAAATAGAGCAACAATATAATCATGATTCATCTTGATTAAAGATTCCATATTAGTTACCTCATTTGCAGCATGTGGAACTGGCTCCACACACCCTTCACGAATGTCATCATCAACCTGGATAGGAGGAGATGACGAGTCAAGTGTAAACTGCGTCACCACACCTGTAACACCCTTAAGTCGAGACTTCTTATGTTTCCTCACAGTCACATTTTTTTCAACAAATCGTCATTCTTCTCTCCCAAATCCGACATCATTAAATCCAATAACGACAAATAAACATAAACAAAAGAACGGAAACAACTCGTCTTCAATAGTAACGAGAAAACCCTAATTGAAAACTAGGGTTTATAATACTTCAAATTGCATTAAAACTTACATGCTGTAGTGATGACTTCCAATTTGATAGTGATGTCTTGAATTAATACTCGATAGTAATTATGATAGGAATAAAATTCTACTAGATCAAATTGAATTAAACCGAGTACAATAAACCCAAATAGCCATTATGAAAAAACCCTAAAGAAAGTAGAACCGATCAGAATTAATTCAGAAACAAGCTCGATCAAGGTTAGAATAAACAACACAAGATCACGATTATTAAAGATTAATAGGGATCAGTCAGAAAAATCGATTAGGGTTAATAGAATGAATCACCAAAATCGCCATGGGGAGAGTTTTAACTTTTTTATGCTTTTTGTGTTTTGGTCTTCTTCTTATCCGAATCTCTTGTAATCTTTTACATGATGTTGTGCTAATATATTTTTCATAGTTTCAAAAAAAATAATAATAAAATAATAATAATAATAATAATAATAATAATAATAATAATAATAATAATAATAATAATAATAATAATAATAATAATAATAATAATAATAATAAAGAAAAAATTCATGTATCCTTATCTGAATATATTTTTCATATTTTTGAAAAATAATAATTCCCGCCTAATATTTATCGACCTTTGCATGGTGTTAAATTATTGGCTGGGCCTGCTAGTGTGTGGACTTGAGTTTAGTAGTGAGCTTGTTATGAAAAGGGTTGCTAAAACCATTGAGCTTATGAGTGCTATTGCTAAGCTTAATGATCCTTAGTGTGAGTTGTTGCTCCTTCGTGCATGTGCTGGTATCTCTAAGTTATATTTTTCTATGCACACAGGTTCTCCTCGAGTCTTTGAGTGTGCTCAGGTTTCATTTGATGCGGCTCTTCGTTCTTCTTTAGAGCGTATTGTCACTGCTTCTGGACTAGGTTTTGGTGATTGGCAGTGGAGACTTGCCACCTTACCCTTTGCTTTTGTGGGGCTTGGTGTATATTCTGCAGGTGATGTCTTGAACTATGAATTCCTTGCTTCTAGACTTCAATCTGCTAGCTTACAGACTAAGCTTCTACAACATTCTGCTATTGTGACTTTTGGGACTTCTTTTGATGATGCCTTATGTACTTTTAATGCAAAAATGGAGATTGACCTTTTGAGTAACCCAAGTGAGATTGCTGCCCCAAAACTCATGAAGAAATTGGCAGATATACATTTCACACGTGTTACCCAAAAGGTTGAATCCACCTTTTGCCTATCTTCTCAACAGATGGCGTTATGGAGTTCGCAAAAGGAGGACTACACTTCAGATTGGCTTAGGGTGGTTCCAATATCTGGGTTGGGACAGACTATGAATGCTAGGACTTACAAATGTGTGTTATGCTATCGGTTAGGTGTTCCTCTATTCTCTATTCAGATGCCGTGTTCAGCTTGTTCTAGGGTCTTTACGGGGGATATTTATAGGGATCATGTTGTATCGTGCGCTGGTATTATTGGTATTAAACATCGGCATAACATAGTGCATGATACACTTGTTGACATCTGTTCTCGGTTTGGGATTTCGGCTCATAAAGAGGTTGATATCGGGCTTAGTGGAGAAAGGGACAAACATTTATGTCCGGCTGATATGTTGTCTACTCGTGGGATGGTGGTTTGATGGATTTGTCGATTTGACAGGGTTATCACCCTTGACGCAAACTGGCATGGTTGATTTTG
Source organism: Artemisia annua (assembly GCA_014162995.1). Classification (NCBI taxonomy): domain Eukaryota; kingdom Viridiplantae; phylum Streptophyta; class Magnoliopsida; order Asterales; family Asteraceae; genus Artemisia; species Artemisia annua. The sequence goes on from LBNU01032521.1 coordinate 54,854, forward strand.
TGCCAGGTCGTGCGGTGATTGAAGCCGCACAACGTAAACGCGNTCTCGGTTTGGGATTTCGGCTCATAAAGAGGTTGATATCGGGCTTAGTGGAGAAAGGGACAAACATTTATGTCCGGCTGATATGTTGTCTACTCGTGGGATGGTGGTTTGATGGATTTGTCGATTTGACAGGGTTATCACCCTTGACGCAAACTGGCATGGTTGATTTTGTGCCAGGTCGTGCGGTGATTGAAGCCGCACAACGTAAACGCGTCAAGTACGAGGCTAAATGTGCGAATATTGGATATAGGTTTCTCCCCTTTTAATTCTCTTCTGTTGGAGAACTTGAGATGGATGCGATGACCTTACTAAAGCGTATCCGCAGATTCTCGGTGACTCAAGACATTGGAGTACGTGCTGCTGCTCATATTTTTAGTAGGATTAGTTTCGCTGTAGCTAGAGGAGTGGAGGCTCAGATTGTTTCTCGGCTCCCCACTAATTTCTTGTATAATCTTATGAGTTTTTAATAAAGTGATGTTTATAAAATAAAAAATAAAAAATATTAATAATAATAATAATAATAATAATAATAATAATAATAATAATAAAGGAAAACTTATTGTTTTCAACTTATTGGCGGTGCGAACTGCGAAGAATGGAATAGCACAATACTTGTTTCTCTAATCACTAAATAGTTGCCCGAAAGGAGCATTTTGGTGCCACAGAGCAGTATTAATTTAGGTTAGGGTATTAAGATAACTTATTGAGTACGCTTTACACCGTTACAAAATAGTACAATCATGAACCACTGTTTACTGTTCTAGCATTTAAAGTTAACCAATAGCATTTAAGTATCTACAAATCCCGTTTCCTGAGCCCGTTCTATTTTAGTCAACGCAACAAAATATTAACAACCAATGGGAAGCATGCAACATGACTATCGTAGATATAACAACTGAAAATAAAACCCACCTTTTTCTATAACTTTACCAAAGAATACCCTCTCCAAAAAAAATTTTATTTTTGAAAGAATATGATCTTAGAAAGAAAACATTAATAAACAACAGACTAGTAGGATGGAAAAATAGTAATGGCAGTCGTCACGCAGATCTTAGAAAGAATATTATCGGTGGTGGTGACAGGAGAGGTGCTAGCCATAAGGGTTCGTTGTCCAGAACCAGCCGTTACCATGGGACGATGGTGGTGGAGATGCATCAGCGTAGATGGTGACCGGAGATAGTGACGAAAACGGTGATTGGAGATGGTGAAAGAAGATCTGCATGTTACGAGTGTCTGGTGGGTTGTTCTTTTGTTTGGACAGCCAGTCTATGTATTTGGCAGATCTATGGTTACATAATGCTGGCTATTTGGTGCATGAGAGAAAGATAAGTATGTACGTGTGATTTTTTACGTTGTTGCGTATGTGTTTACCGTAGAGCATCTACGATACATCAAGTATTTAAATATGTGATGTACTTAATGCATAACCTTTTTAATCAATTTATTTGTTTCACAATTAATCATATCACATTTAATGAAAATATCTTGTTTTTTCAGTGTTTTAAAACTCGAGTTGACCCGGCCGATTGAATCGTGAACCGGTCGGGTGAACGGAAGCCGGTTTTAAGCGAAAAACCTGGTTGAACCATGACCCAGTGTCCCGGTGGCTCGACCGGGTCAACTAAAAACCCAGTTTTTAAACATCAGTTTTTTCTATCAAACTATTGATGTTTTACAAGTCATTCTTAAAAAAATCATTTGTAAAGTCTTTATCCAAATTTTTTATGTCGTACTAATAGCTTTCTCAAATAGTAAAAAGTCATATGTAAACCAATACATTGAGATGCCCTTAGTTGAGACATGTGAGAAAGAAAAGTGTGTATGTATGTTTATGTTGTTGTGTACACATGTGTAGTACTTGAGAAATTAGGCATGGCATTTTTTTTTTTTTTTTTTTTATTNGTTTTTTTTTTGCAGCTCGTGTTCATCTATAAAAGTGAAGTGGTTTAAAAAACAAGGAAAATGATTTGGATGCCTAAAAATGTGACTAATTATGTGCCTAAATGAATGTGTCAATAAGTTATTGGTTTATGAAGAAGTGAGTCCCCTGCTGTCCACCAACAGAATCCTGACACATAGGTTTAGGCATATAATTAGGCATACCGGTTAGGCATGCCAATCAATGCTCAAAAAACAATTCTGTGGGAAAATGAGTGATATTGTTCAACCAGTGGGATGATTACATCTGAACATTCAACACAAGGGAAGTGATTGACACATTTATAAATTTGATTGGGACACTTAATATACAAATACTTAAAACAGTGCAACTGTTTAATACATGTTTTAGAGTGTCTCAATCAAATATGAGAATGTGCAAATTACCTCCCTTCAACATATACGTGTAAGTTTTTTGTAAAGTAGTGTGCATAAAACAAACTAATTGGTTTCTAAAACAAACTACAAGTAATTAGATTTATACACATTGTACATTCATTTAATAGCTAATCCTCATAAAAATAGAGATTAATACGAAACAGTCTGAAACAAGTAACAAAATAAACAAGAATGTTATATATCTTTATAAGCATCAGCAAACCACATAGCCCCTTTTTAATTAGCTTCAAAAAGCTGTAGCGTAGCTCAACTATATACAAAACTCGTTGTAAACATGTACCTCATAATATGATAACAATATATTCCTTCTAGTTCAACTTAGGATAATGCACGATCACTCTCATAGTATGAAACAGGTAATTCCATCTGCGTTTATATTTAGTTGCTATTGTTGCATGCTGTGGTTGTTAATAATGCAACTTCTATCCAAGCTACTAACTGCTAATCTTAGTATCAAATTCCTGTTATGACGACATTCATAGTTCAAGATTCCTTGGTTACCTTATACTGAGTGACATAGCAACGATTTGACCCCTCTATCACTGTCTTCGCCACTGGTTTACCTTTCATTTAAGAATCATAGATATCCTAACTTCATCACATCTCAAAAGAATATGTTTTTGCTTGAGGTGTTTCGTGGTGCCACATGAATACATGATATGTTTTCTAACTTCAAAAACCCTTATAAATACCAACACGATTGAAGCCAGTACATAAACCAACACACTTGAAAGAAACAAACTCCATCTAAAGAACTTTCGAAAATTCTTGTTTGTACATAATGCCGAGGGAAAGGGATCCATTGGTTGTTGGACGTGTAATTGGTGATGTACTTGATAGTTTCACCAGGTCAATCAACCTCTCTGTCTCCTATAATGATAGGGAAGTTAGCAATGGGTGTGAGCTAAAACCCTCCAAGGTTGTGAACCAACCAAGAGTTGAAATTGGAGGTGATGATATGCGCGCATTTCACACATTAGTACGTTTGGTTTCTGTTTTATTCTCAATCATCCTGCTTTCTCTTATTTTTTTCATAAGAGATCAGTCTTCAAAACAATTATTAAGCGACTTTAGTTGCATTATGGTTGTTTTAGGTGATGGTAGATCCTGATGCTCCAAGTCCTAGCGACCCTAACTTAAGGGAATACTTGCACTGGTAAGATGTTATTCATGATCAAACGTATTTCTTCAATTGGATGTAAGCTTCCTGTTTAATTTTTCATTAAAAAGCTTTAATTCAATAATGATTTTGAACATTCTTGGAAAAATTTGACAATACCATGTTTATTTTTCAAATGTAACACAACACTTAAACAAAAACTATGATTTTAATCAGTCGAGTACCTAACACGAAAAAACTATAATAAGTAGCAAAATTATGGTAAACCGATAATGTTTTCCTCTTCATATTATTCACACTACGGTGGGAAAACTGAGACGAATAATAGGTAAGGGACATATAATCTGGCTACGAGATAATGAAAAAGCAAGCCTCGGTATACTAAGGTTCTCACTTCATTTTTCATCTCATTTAGTAAGGTTCTAACTTCATCTTTCATCTCATTGGTGAACCATTTTTCTAGTTGCGGCTTCTGTTTTCTAGCTCTATTTTTATCCCAAGTTGCTATTGAAAATAACTTATATATGAGTCATTTCAATCTAAAAAGGTTTAGTCTATTTTATTTTATTTTTTGAGCAAAATAAGATAATATATTGATAATTGATCAATATATCATTTGAGATTACATTTGATTGGTTGAATTTGAGATTACAAATGATACACACACTTGAGAACAACACAGTGCCTAAATATATAACTAACAAACATTTGAAACTTGAACCTTGAACATGAAACATTTTAATAAACTTTGAACACGATTGAATCTTGAGCCACTAGTAGCTTCTTACCCGTTTAAAGATATGCCGCCTAAAACCTTGATCCTAACTGAAATCGTAAAATTTATTGTGACCGCTAAGGTCTAGCGCGGGGTGGGTGGAACTTGACTGACTTGATGAAAACCCCAAACCAAAACCAAAAGCATGACAAGCTTAACAAAAATCAGTTGAAGGAAGTTCCGCTTGGACATACTCAATAACTTCAAGTCTAACAAAGTCTCGTTTCAGCCACCAATGAAGGCAGTGGCGGATCCAAAACTTATAATTGGATGTAATGTAGCACAAAAAAATTCATGATTCACTTTATTTTATGGCTTGTTTGTCTACGGCAAATGTTAATGTAAAAAAAATTGTTCGATAGTCACATTTATACGACAAACTTCAATTATTAAACAAACATACAATCGTTTACTAGTTAATTACTAAAAAAATCTAATCCGCCAACGTTTTTACTTTATTTCGCTTTTTGATGACATATTTGATATTTCCATGTAGTTAATTATTACTTGCCATTAGAGCTTTTAAATAAGTAAAACTAAACAAATAATAATAGGGTAAAAAGTTAAATACAAGATGGTTCTTAAATCATAAGTGCTCCGTATTAATTATTAAACAACAATAACTCATTAAAAAACAATATAACTAGGGAGTATTTAAAAAGATGGGATCAGAACAGAACTACAAGAGTCAAAACCACCACTTTCAAAATTTCCACTTGTGGTTTCCATGGGGTCACAGTCTCACAGATACGTACAACTTTTTATCTCATATTTTATGTTGGATGTTTGTGATTGGTGAAATCTTTGGCTTTCACTAACAATTTGTTCTCGGTAAATTATATAGGTTGGTTACTGATATCCCAGCGACTACAGGAGCACAGTTTGGTGAGTTTTATATATTTCAAAAACATATTACACTCCTTTTATAATTGAATGATTTCAATTATAATTTTATTTTTTCTAGATTAAAGTACNGCTCTACAACCTCGGATCTCCAGTAGCTGCGGTTTATTTTAACTGTCAACGCGAAAGTGGATTTGGTGGACGACGGAGATAAGATATATGGAATGTCCATGCCATGCAGATGATGTTACACAAGCATAATATTGAAAGCACGCACATCATATTATAATTGTTTAGTCTTCTTTAAACTATATTACGTTATAATTATATATAGATATAAAGAAGGCGTTACAAATCCAAATAGCTATAAACGAATAAGAATAATGGTACGTGTGTGATCACAGTACCAAATTGTAAGAGTTGTAATAAAGATGTATTTCATTATGATGAATGAAATGAAATAAATATGTATTGCGTTTTGTTTATCTCTGTCGCCATTGTTGATAAGCAATATTGCATTCTGCATCGTTGGATTGGATCGCATACAATTAACGAGCCCATTCATGAAAACTAATCTAAGGGGCGGACCTATTGCATCACTAGGTGGTGCCCAGGAACCACCTTGGACAACAAGTTTGTTTAGAAGCAATATAGTGATTAATTTTGGGACCTACCTTAGAAAATATGAGAAAGAAAGAAAGAAGAATTAAAGAAAATAAAACACTTAGGTGGACTAAGTGGTCGGATTTGCCGGAAGTTGTTATGAAGAAGATGAAGTCTTATTGTTTTAAAGAAGATGAGGAGTGTTTTGTTTTTAGTGAACTTCGTTTGTGGTTATAACAAAGTCACGTGGGTGCAATACTTGTGATTGGCTAGAGTGAATTTTTTTTTTATAATTATTTTTATATTTTCTTATCCTTTTTGTTTAATTCGTCAAATTAATAGTTCAAAATTGCAACAGGAAAATATACTAATATCAACCGAGCTTTTTACAAATTAATTGTCTTTGAAAAACTTATTTACTATTGTGTTGCTTGTTTAAAAATATTTACCATTGTGTTGCTTCTATTAAATTAATGTTGCTATGATATTCCAGCTACTGAGAAAGTAATAACTCTTTTAATTGTAAAAGGTAACCTCTTTAGACATTTTTTAAACTCCTTTTCTACGCACATGTATTATTAAAATTTGGAAGAACAAAACTAATTAATATATTTGGAGGTGTTTGTTGAAACTAATTCGATGGATTTATGCAATTATTGAAAATTTGCTAAGCTTTGTTTTTGGATTTATATAACCTTAGAAAGTCCATAAGCTCGAGTGTATAAATTTATAAGCTATAAAAAGCAGCTTGTGAGTTGTGATATGTCATGAATAAGCTTAGCCAAACACGTCGTTACTACATTTGAGTTTAACATATATGAAAAACCGCATCCAAAAATCCTTGAATTAAGATATTAAGTCATAAATGTATTCCATTAACACAAATTTAAAATAGTATAGGTTACACGAATAATCATTGTTGATATAAAAGTTGGGCGTTCCTTGTTTGGACTCTTGTTCTCGTATCAATTGAACCTTGATGTTGTGACCTGCGCACTAAGAAAGCAAGAAAACACCGTTATGCTTATCGTGGGATTGTTTCCCACGATTATCCTCCGGCGTGAAAGTAAGTAATCGGTTTTAGGGTTTAGTGAAGAGTTATGGTTATTAGATGATACCTCAATGAGAGCCGTGATGCCCTTTATATATATGCGAAATCCTTGTAGGTTTCGTGTTCCTCACTCTTCGGCGTAACTCGTAATTATCTGGCCTCTTGATCCTTATCCCATAGATAAAAGATATCCTATATCAAGGCCATAAATTATGGAAAACTAGAAGGGGGGGCTGAATAGTTTTACGTCTTTTTAATTTACAAAAACTTTGTTTATGAAAACACCAATCCGAAATTTATGTGATACCAAAAGACTTGCACAATTATAAACAATGATATCAACAAGTATATAATATGACAAGTATGTAAGTAAGTAAGTAAAAAGATAGAGATGGAAGAATGGCACCGTGAGACAAAGGATTTATAGTGGTTCGGCTACGAATCTCCTCTTCGTCCTACTCCACTCCCCGAGCACCTAACTCGGGAGTTTTCTTCACTATGTCAACAAGCTCCCTTATGGCGGAGAAAACCTTACACGACTTTTGCTTACACCAATTTACGACACTAAGCTAAATGTCGGGTCCTAATCCTAGCTAGAACCAATCTCACAACACACCACAACTTATCACTACTTCTTCACTACTTGTACACACCTCAACTTCTTCACTACTACACACCAATTCACCACTTCACTACTTCACTACTTAATCTTCTTCTCTACCCAAATTCTATTCACAACTAGCTCTCCTAGAACTACTTACTATAAACACAACACTACTTTACAAATGCTATACACAATATACACAACAAATATACAATACTTCTTAAACTTGAGGGTGAAGGAGTATTCTTCCCTTGCACTTTGGATGAGGATGAATGATGAGGGATTGAATCACTTGAAACAAGGATTAATAATAAAATGATCAAAGGGTTTTAGAAGATGTTTAGAGAGATTTAGATCTGAAAATTTTCATGCAAGAGGTGTGAAAAATACCAGGTTTGAGGTGGTATTTTAGGAGAAAATTTCTGACAGATTCTGACAGAGGAGCGTGGCCGGCCCCCTTAATTCATGGCCGGCCCCCTTAAAATTAAGGGGGCCGCCCCTTATAATTAAGGGGGCCGCCCAGCTGTAACGGCCAAAAAATCTGTCTTTTAGTGGGGAAAGTTTATTTGGTGAAAAACTAACTGATTTTGGTCAAAAATTTGAATTCATATATTTAGTATGATTTAAACATTTTCTTTTATTACCAAAAATATTTTTCAAAAATATATAATATGTTTATATTATTAAATAAACTTTGTAATAATTAATTAAATACCCCTTTGATCATGAGATGTATTAAGCACTAGTTTATTCATACCTTAAGTGATTAAGTTGGATAAAATGATATAAACTAGCTTAATACTTGTTTACGTAGTAATCTTACGTTTAATGATTTTACATTTTGTGATCGTCAAAACGTAGAGATATCGAAAATTATAAATAACGTTTTTATGCATTATTTATGTCAACAATCTCCCTCTTTTTGATGATTACAAAATCTAAACTCATTAAACAAAAATTAGTATATATACAAGTATTATGGTGAGTTTATATCAATTCTCCCCCTTTTTGTTAGCATCAAAAAGGTTATCCCGATAAACTTGGAGCTCCCTTTGACGTATACTCCCCCTCGTTTTGAGGTCATAAAAGAAATCGAGAGATGGAATGCTTGCAAAAATGTTTAGAGAGCACAATATATATATATATATATATATATATATATATATATATATATATATATATAGAATGCATACAAATAGAGCAAAGCATAATAAACCAAATATATGGTAAAAGCAAGACAACTAAGTAAAAATCATGGCAAAAACAAAACATTCATTAATAAATTTATTAAAATAGATTATGTTAAAACATAATCTTTAGTACATTTGCATGCATATATGCTTCTCTTAGTAAACTACACTAAGAAAGTACTAAGTTGCCATCATGAAGTTTCTTGGTCTTGCTTAGGTAACAAAATGGTGTTGGTGAATTTATTGAGGGGCATGGAGGATGCATTTAAAGGTTGGAAGGTGATGGATATGGAGTGGAAGTATTAGGTGGTGGTGATGTTGACAAGTTTGGCTAGAGACAACATCATTTAATGATGATGATTTTTGACAAGTATCAAGCTTTCTTCTCCATACGGGCTTGACGGAGATTTTAGCAACTCTTGAAAACTTGGGTTTTTGGTTGTTGGGAGATGACATGTTTGGATGAATGAGCAATGATTTGTGATGAGGCATTTATAGTGTTTTGATTTTGTGTTTATGGAAGGGGAATATGTGTTGGATTTGATTGACAAAAGGTGTTTGTGAATTTAGGGAAATGAGGAATCAAAATAGGGTGAAATGGGCTGAAAAGCAGAAAGCAAACAGCAACCCTCGTCCAGCAGATGGCCGACCCCCTTAATTGCTGGCCGGTCCCTTTAATTTTAAGGGGACCGCCCCTTTGATTTAAGGGGGCCGCCCTAGTCTGAGGACCCAGGTTGCCAGAATTGGGTTTTTGGTGAAGTTTTTCCAGAAAGATGTTTGTTTTGGGGTTTGGTTTTGGGCAAGACCAACTCTTTAGGCAACTAGGCAAGCATTTTCATAGTGGAATTTACATGAAAAGTATACATGCAATCAAACAAACATATAATCATAATTAAGCATGCATATTAAGGCAAATAAACAATTAAGCAATTAAAGGAACCTAAGGAAACTTATCTTAAGTGAAGGCACCTATTAATGACTAACTAGTGATGGAACAAATGTGACTATGAAGTTCTTGATTTTGTTCTAGTGTGTACCTATATGAAACAAATGTGGAGTAAAGATTGCTTCGAATAATAATCCCAAGAAACAATCTTTAGTCTCCTTGAATTAAATTTGCTTACTTCTAAGGGCTATATATAAGTATACATTAGATTATATACTTATAGATAACGAGAGTAAGACTATTATACATGATTTTAGAAAACGTTTTTATCATTATCCAACAATGAGTTTTCCTAATCGTGAGAATGTTTTAGAAAAGAATTGAGGTTTTTATTGAAAGTATAATTACGCAAACAAAATATCTCAATTCCTGATTTTGTGCAAAACAGAATCCTAGACTCAGATTTGAGAAGAAAGAAAGAAAAACAAAGAACTTTTTACCATCAGATGGCCGGCCCCCTTAAATAGAGGCCGGTCCCCTTAATTTTAAGGGGGCCACTCTTATATATTTAAGGGGTCCGCCCATCTGACACTTAAAAGTGTCCAGAATTTTGAAAATTTTAGAAAGTTTTGATCCTTCAAGAAAATTTAATCAATTTGTTCCATCATTCCTAATCCTAAATGCAAGTGGTTAAATAATTCACGCTTAATGGGCTTAGTGAATATGTCGGCTATGTTATCTTCCGAAGCTACCTTTTCTATAGTGATATTTCCTTTTTGTACATTATCCCTAAGGAAGTGATGGCGTATTTCTATATGTTTAGTCCTAGAGTGTTGAACGGGATTCTTACTTAAGTCTGTAGCTCCTTTGTTATCGCACATAATGGGGATATTTTCTAACCTATTGCCATAGTCTACGAGAGCTTGTTTCATCCATAGTGCTTGTTGACATGCCTTTCCAGCGCTTACGTATTCGGCTTCGGTAGTAGAAATAGCAAGAGCGGTTTGCTTCTTCGAAAACCAAGATGTTAAACAACATCCCATAAACGTGCAAATACCGCTAGTGCTCTTTCTATCTACGTAGTCTCCCGCATGATCCGAATCCGCATAGACAATGGTTTCTATGCCGGATCCCTTAGGATACCATAATCCTAAGTGTATAGTGCCTTTAATGTATCGGAAGATACGCTTAACCGCTTCTAGGTGAGAGGTTTTGGGATCCTCTTGAAAGCGAGCACAAAGGCAAACACTATACATGATATCGGGTCTACTTGCCGTTAAGTATAGTAAACTTCCTATCATTCCTCTATACTTAGTGTTATCTACGGACTCACCTTCTTCATCTCTTGTGAGTTTAATTTCCATAGACATAGGTGTCTTAAGTGGTTTAGAGTCTTCTAGGCCAAATTTCTTAAGCATTTCTTTAATGTACTTAGATTGGTTAAAAAATATTCCATCTTCTAATTGTTTTATTTGTAGACCTAAGAAGAAGTTTCGTTCTCCCATCATACTCATCTCAAACTCATCATGCATGATTTTGGCAAATTCATCACACATTTCTTGACAAGTTGAGCCAAATATGATGTTATCAACATATATTTGAACAATGATAATATGTGGGTTACTTCTTTTAGTGAAGAGAGTGTTGTCTACCATTCCCATGGAATAATTATGTTTAACTAAGAATGCCTTTAGTCTATCATACCAAGCCTTTAGAGCTTGCTTAAGACCATATAAAGCTTTCTTTAGTTTATAAACATAATCAGGTTTTGCGAAGTCAATGAATCCTGGAGGTTGTGCCACATATACCTCCTCATTGATAAAACCGTTAAGGAATGCACTCTTCACATCCATTTGGTATAACCTAAAGTCTAGGACGCAGGCATAAGCTAAAAGGATTCTAATGGATTCTAATCTAGCTACAGGGGCATAAGTTTCATCATAATCAATTCCTTCTTGTTGATTATAACCTTGGGAGACTAACCTAGCTTTGTTCCTAGTTACTATTCAATTCTCATCTAATTTATTCCTAAATACCCACTTAGTTCCTATTATGGTCACGTTCCTAGGATTTGGGACTAGTTCCCAAACATCATTTGTTTTGAATTGATTTAATTCTTCTTGCATAGCCATAATCCAACTTTCATCCTTTAAGGCTTCATTTATATTCTTAGGCTCTATTGTCGACACAAAACAAAAGAAACTATTTTTGTCTTTCGCTTGTGATATAAGTGTTCGTTGGTTTAGGTGACCTATGATGTTGTCTAATGGGTATGACCTAGATTCTTTAATATTTATAACTTCGTTTTCTTCTAAATTTTCCTCTTCAATATTATTTCCTAAAGGTTTTGTTTTACTAACCTCAATAGCTTCTTCCTCTATAACATCATCATCTTCTAAGGGTAATGTCTTAGGTGGTGGAGGAGTTTCATCGAAGGTTACGTTTAAGGATTCTTCTACTTTCATAGTGTGTTTATTTAAGACTATATATGCTTTACTACTTTGCGAATATCCTAGAAAGATTCCTTCATATGACTTAGGGTCGAACTTAGTAAGATAATCCTTTGTGTTAAGAATGAAACATTTACTTCCAAATACCTTAAAGTAGCCTATGTTTGGTTTTCTACCTCTTAGTAACTCATAAGGAGTTTTTCCTAGTATTCGTCTAATAGACACCCTATTAAGTATGTATGTTGAAGTATCTACGGCATGACACCAAAATTTTTGTGGGATAGATTGTTCATTTAACATAGTTCTACTCATTTCTTGTAAGGTCCTATTTTTCCTTTCTACTACTCCATTTGATTGAGGTGTTCGTGGAGCGGAAAAGTTGTGAGATATTCCATTTAAATCACAATATTTTCCGAATTGTACTTCGTTATCGAATTCCCTACCATGGTCCGTCCTAATTGAAACTATAGAGCATCCTAGCTTATTTTGTATCATTTTACTAAATGTCTCAAATTTTTCAAAGGCCTCGGTTTTATCGCTTAGGAACCTAGTCCACGTGTATCGTGAATAGTCATCTACTATAACTAAGGTGTAGCGATTGCCACCGTAGCTCCGCACCGCGGATGGACCGAAGAGGTCCATATGAAGTAGTTCTAAGCATCTAGTGGTGGATACTATATTCTTAGCTTTATGACTAGCATGTGCTTGTTTTCCTATTTTACAGGCATCGCAAAAGTGTTGATTATATTTTAGGCTAGGCAAGTTTCTAACTAGTTCCTTAGACACCAATGATTGTATTTGTTGCATGTTTGCATGACCTAATCTCCTATGCCACAAAGTGGAGTTTTCGTCTAAGGTTGCTAGGCATATCCTATCTTCCAATTTATCTCCTAGTTTCATGACATATACGCCGCCTTTCCTAATTCCTCTACCTATGACTTTATCATCCTTAATAATTACACTATTCTTATCGGTAAAGGTAACCCTACACTTATTGTCACATATTTGTCCTACACTAAGCAAGTTATATGTTAAGTTATCTACATGTTCAACATTTTCAATAGTTAGGGAGTCTTGAGAGATCGTACCTTTGCCTATGATTTTTCCACGACGATCACTACCAAAAATAACATTACCTCCATTGTATGCTTTGTATGTAGAGAATAGCTTGCGATTCCCCGTCATGTGTCTTGAGCACCCGCTATCCTTTACCCATTCGTCGGGCTCCAAATTTATTCCTAGACAAATTTCATTAGATGCTTGAGCGACTAAGCATTCCCCTTTGTTCTTCTTGTCTTCATCGTCAACTCTTTTTCTTCGTGTTGTTTTCCTTTTATCTTGTGTTCTTTGTCGCTTTTTAATGAGTCTTTTAAATTCTTTGACGGCCTTTGCATATTCTTCGTCTTCACTTTCGGAACTAGAATCATCATCTTCATCGTCACTTAGTTCCTTCTTGGTTGACATCTCTTCATAGTCTTCTTGTTCATCCTTGCTCATGTTGTTTTCGGCGTCATTACCTACATATAAGACATTTGAACTCGTAGCACTTGTACTTACTTCAACTAAATATTTGTCTACTATACTCTCTTTTGCTACTAAGTCATTTGAAAGTTTTTCTTTGGCTTGACATTCTTCTTGGTGATATTTTGAAAGACTTTTCCACATGTCATTTGCCGTTTGACAAAAAAATATTCTTTCATATTCAACATTTGAAATAGCTTTGTATATAATAAATTTAGCCAAGTTATTTTGTTTTTCAAAAGTAGTATTTATCGATTTAATATCACCAATTGAAATGACATGCCAAAGATCATAGTCTATTGATTTCACATAACTTTCGAATTGATTTTTCCATGTAAGAAAATTTTCATTTTCAAGAAATGGTGGTCTAAAAACAATTTTCCCTTCTAAATATTTTTCCATTTCCATAGATCGATTTCAAGTTTTAAAATACAATATATTTTAAAAATCTTGTTTGACGTGGCTCTTGATACCAATTGTGGAAAACTAGAAGGGGGGGTTGAATAGTTTTACGTCTTTTTAATTTACAAAAACCTTGTTTATCAAAACACCAATTCAAACTTTATGTTTCACCAATAGACTTGCACAATTATAAGCAACGATATCAACAAGTATATAATATGACAAATGTGAAAGTAAGTAAATAAGTAAAAGGATAGAGTTGGAAAAATGGCACCGTGAGACAAAGGATTTATAGTGGTTCGGCTACGAATCTCCTCTTCGTCCTACTCCACTCCCCGAGCACCTAACTCGGGAGTTTTCTTCACTATGTCAACAAGCTCCCTTATGGCGGAGAAAACCTTACACGACTTTTGCTTACACCAATTTATGACACTATGCTAAATGTCGGGTCCTAATCCTAGCTAGAACCAATCTCACAACACACCACAACTTATCACTACTTCTTCACTACTTGTGCACACCTCAACTTCTTCACTACTACACACCACTTCACCACTTCACTACTTCACTACTTAATCTTCTTCTCTACCCAACTTCTATTCACAACTAGCTCTCCTAGAACTACTTACTATAAACACAACACTACTTTACAAATGCTATACACAATATACACAACAAATATACAATACTTCTTAAACTTGAGGTTGAAGGAGTATTCTTCTCTTGCACTTTGGATGAGGATGAATGATGAGGGATTGAATCACTTGAAACAAGGATTAATAATCAAATGATCAAAGGGTTTTAGAAGAT
>LBNU01032521.1:69815-80165 GCA_014162995.1 Artemisia annua
ACCCAACTTCTATTACAACAGCTCCCCTAGAACTACTTACTATCAAACAGACACTCATTTCCACACAATGGCCTACTACAGCACAATCTACGGACGCACAAACAAAAATTACAACTTCTTACACTTGCGCGTTCGAAGGACCGTACCTGTCTTCTCTTTCGCCACTTTGGATGAGGCATGAATGATGAGGGATTGCAACTCACTTGAAACAAGGATTAATAATCAAATGTCAAACGGGTATTTAGAAGATGTACGAAGAGGATCATGATCTGCAAAATTTTCATGCAAGAGGTGTGAAAAATACCAGGTTTGAGGTGGTATTTATAGGACAAAATTATCTGACAGACTTTGAGCAGAACGGAACGATGGCCGCCCCTTAATTCATGGCAGGAGCCCTTAAAAATTAAGCGGGGGCCCCAGCTGTAATGGCGAAACATCTGTCTTTTAGGTGGGAACAGTTCTATTTGGTGAAAAAAGGTTACTGATTTCTTGGTTAAAAAAAATTTGAAATTCATATATCTCATCCAGTATGATTTAAACATTTTCTTTTATTACCAAAAGTGTTTTTCAAAAATATATAATATGTTTATATTATTAAATAAACTTTATAATAATTAATTAAATACTCCTTTGATCATGAGATGTATTAAGCACTAGTTTATTCATACCTTAAGTGATTAAGTTGGATAAAATGATATAAACTAGCTTAATACTTGTTTACGTAGTAATCTTACGTTTAATGATTTTACATTTTGTGATCGTCAAAACGTAGAGATATCAAAAAATATAAATAACATTTTTATGCATTATTTATGTCAACATAAATAACTTTGGGTTTGGGTCTTCGTAAGCCCAAACCGTTATCGTGATAGCCCATTCGTGATGGGCCTGATTGTAGTAGCGTCCATTGGTCGGGTACGTGACCCGAGTGCGGACTATACGTCATCATGTCCCCCCAGTCTAGTATGCGCACGGTGCAACCGCGGATGCTAGACTAACAGGCGTAACGAAAAATGCTCCAGCATACGTGGCGGATAAGTTTCAAATATTTCCCGCCAAAAAGAATATACCATGAATCTAGTCCAAATAAATCCAAAAAATTTACCTCGAAAAATGTGGGAAAGTGCAAAAGGTGATGTACCCTTTGAGTTCCTAACCACACGATGAAGGTTAGTGGAATACACATGTCACCCATCCATGTGGGTGAAAATCCTATATAAGGGGAACCTCTTATTTCACTGTGTTTATCACAGTAAAAACAATCTTCTATTTCCACCATTGTTAAAGCTTGCAAACAATATTCAAAAACTCAATATTCTTCGAAGGTAATTGCGCGTGCGCTTTTGTACTCTCACCATGGTCCGCCAACTAATCGATTTCACGTCCGATATATCCGAGGATGAGCTCCGTGAGTTCTCCTCGGATTATTACATTCCAGAGGCATTGCACCCGGTAGTTCTGGGGGCAACTGCGTCCATCGCGGATTTCCCCGATAGGAAAGTAGGGGTATACACGCGGTTCTTTGAATTCGCGAACCAACGTGTACCCATTTCGCTATTCTTGTGCGATATTCTAAATTACTATCGCCTCCATATCTCGCAGCTGCACTGCATAGGCGCATCGAAAATAACCAACTTTGAGGTTAATTGTCGTCTAATGGCGATTAACCCTACCATCCATCTGTTCCGCGCATTTTACCACTCAACGTGGTCAAATGGGTGGATATCATTTGCCAAACGCGCTGGGCGCTTGCAGTGTTATACATAGAAACTGGATGCGCTTAGGAATTGGAGAGAATATTTCTTCTGGGTGGATAAAACCTTTTTCCCTTGGGATTTTGCATTCTATACCCAAGGGTCGCTACCAAAGGATGAGTACCCCGCCCCCAGAACGTATAGCGCGGAGGATGCGGATACGATAAATGCCAATCGTATCCCAATTAACTCCTACCCATAGGAGTTTTTGGTGCATTTGGGCATTAGTCGCAACTACTTCCAACCTCCTGGTGAAGTACCAACCTTCTTGGATGAGGGAAACCGGGGTGGGTGCTTGTCCTTCCTCGCATTCGCTCTAATATTGTAAGCGCACCGTTTTGTTTTGTCATATCTTATGTAACCTTATTTGCTTTGTTGTTTTGTGTTGCGCAGAGATGGATCTATTCCAGGTTGTTCATCTGGCGAGGCCAAAACAAGTGACAGTTGGGGTGCGCCCCTTAAGGGAGGGTGAGGAGCTAGTGCTGGAGGCCATTGCGGGGCGCACGATGGAGCTGGCACCGGCGTCGGAGGAAACCTCTCCAGGAATCCTAGAAGCAACTCATATGCAGCGTGTTCCCACTCCTAGGGATCAATCCCCGGAGGTAGAACAGGCGCGCAGTGATTCATCAGAGGACGTGGAGATCCTCAAGGTGGTGGATGCGCCGGGGGAGACTGGGCCAGGCTTGAAGCGCAAGGGCGCTACCAGTGATGATGGCGCTAGTTCTTCTAAGAGAAGGCGTCATGTCATCAGTGACAGGTCGTCATCATCAGAGAAGGATGCGTCCTCCGCCTTTGTTGATATGGAGACTAATACTCCTCCCCCCAGTAAGTGTTTAACTTTGTGTTCTTCAAAAATTTCTTTCACATTCTAGAATAGCTAAAACCTTTGTTATTTTGGCGCAGTGTTGAAGCTACTGGGGATGCTGATGAGTAGAAAAGCCAAGGGTCTGGGCCAAAGTCACTTGAAGATATGCCCTCAGAGCAGCTGATTGAGGAGTTGGGCTTAACAGCTGCGCGCCAGGCTACCTTAGTGGCGCAGTTGAAAGCCAGGTACGCTGGTGAAGGGAGCATCAATGCTCAGAAAGATGCATAGATTGCGCAACTGCAGGCGCAATTGGCTGGTGCTCTTGCTGAAGTGGAGGCGACAACTACGTACTCCAAAAAGCTTGCGGAAGAGAAAATATCTTTGCTTGCGCAGTTGAGCCATGAGCGCGCCTCGCTGGAAGACCACAAGGCCAACTGTCAATGGGTCTTGAGGTATATGGAGCAGTGGAAGAGCGGCCACTTCACCAAGCTGGAAGAGCTGCGCGTGGCTGTGGAAGGTCACTTGGAGAGGAATGAGAGCAAGCTATGCAAGCTCGGCATTGAGTACGATGAGGAGCTGTATCCCCACTTATTGTCTACTATTGCTGAGCGCAGGTAGCGTCTGATTCTTTTGCATTCCATCTTATTTTTCAAACTTGTAACATATAATTCCTTTGAAATTAGTGTCGATAATACAATGGTTTGTTATTCGCAGATGGCTAATCAGCCATGGGTTGCGCCTAGCTGCACTAGGTACTCTAGAGTCGCAGGAGGTGACCGGGGCTTTTGGGGACGTTGTGCAGTGCGCCTTGGCCCGTGGCAAGGCCGAAGCTATTGAGGAGCTTTTGAGAAGAAGATGCTGACAACTCCTCCTGCACAAGTACCAGGCTATAATGCGGACGCCTATGCTGAGCTCATTGCTGCGATGGAGAAGATGAAGTTGCTGTAGCTACCTCGCATCGCCCAGTTGGAGCGCGACCAGGACTACCCCATAAGTGTCATTATGGAGGGGTTGACCTTGGCCAGGCATGCGGCGGACGGCGCTGAGGCATAACCGGATTTCTTTCTGAAGCCGGACGTGTCGCAGCTGCAAGTGCCCATTTTTGTTCAGCCGCATGACATCCTGAACCCCTTTGCCATCGAGAAGGAATCCCATTGAAGGAATCCTTGGAGGCTCATGCGACTAGGCTTGCCAAGAAGAAGGGGGTGAAAGGGAAGGCCATCCTTTGTGGCGTTGGCGCAGCTCACCTTCCCAGGTCTGATGGGGTGCCCGTTAGCGTGCCAACGGTATCACCCAAGGACGTTGACCTGCTGAAGAAGCTGGATGAAGCCAAGAGTGTTGCAGGCCATAGTAGTGGCTCCAAGCTCAGGCGTACTTCTAGTATTTAGGCTCTTTTTTTGGCTTCGTAATAGATGAACAATTTTGTATGTACAATCCATGTCTTTGTAGCTTAAAATAAAATCAAGTTGATTTGTACGTGTGTTTGTATTCTAATTTTTGCACTTAGCTTCTTGTCTTTGCATAAAGACATCCAAGAGTCAAACTTTTATCCAAACATACTTAAAAGAGATTGTATGAACTCGTGGTTCTTTAATGAATGTGATTTTGAAAGTTTGTACTTAGTCATTGTCTTTGCGTAAAAGACATTCGTGTTATGCCTAAGAATCAAACCATTATAAACATACTTAAGAAAATTCATAGAGAATCCATAATCGTGTATGAAGTCTATGAAATTTACAAGTGTATGGGTTGATATGCAGCGTGCTGTAAATATCATTTTAAGGAGTCAAGAGTCTTGGCTCCTAAGTTGTTAAACGCGCACAGTATGCAATGTTGCGCATCCATTGTGGGGTGCGCAATGAACTTACGCCAACGTCTTGAGCATAAGGTGTTTAACAAGGATACGTGATCCAATGTTGATGGGTTTGCAACCCTCTTACTCAACGAGTTATTTAGTAGGTTTACTCATCCTTTTACCATCGTGGGTTTTAATAAGTGCGTGCACGCCATGTAGGCAAAGGGTAATGTAACCACAACATTGAGACATAAATAGTACTTAAATAACAATGTAAAGAAAATGTATCGCGGAGTTAGCTAGAACCGCAAAATTTAATTAATACTTGCAAGTTGTTGTAAAAAAGAAAGTTATTTGCCTAAATGAAACAAAAACATAAATACACAGATATTTATTGAGCACTTACTAAAGTGCGGTTGTGTCCGTGTATGGGGCCGTAGCCTTNTAATAAGTGCGTGCACGCCATGTAGGCAAAGGGTAATGTAACCACAACATTGAGGCATAAATAGTACTTAAATAACAATGTAAAGAAAATGTATCGCGGAGTTAGCTAGAACCGCAAAATTTAATTAATACTTGCAAGTTGTTGTAAAAAAGAAAGTTATTTGCCTAAATGAAACAAAAACATAAATACACAGATATTTATTGAGCACTTACTAAAGTGCGGTTGTGTCCGTGTATGGGGCCGTAGCCTTTCCTAAAGATAGCATCTCTTGAGATTGCAAATGTTCCATGTGCGTTGTAGCTCATGGCCATCTTTGTCACGCAGCTTGTACGCGCCTTTTCCTAGTGCTTCAATGACCTCGTAGGGTCCTTCCCACTTTGGTCCAAGCTTTCCTGTATCTTATGCGTGGCTTCTATCGTTAGCGCGATATACAAAGTCTCCTGGTCTGAATGAGGTGCTTCGTACTTTAGCATCGTAGTATCCCTTCATTTTTGACTTAGCTTTTTCCTCGCATATAGCTGCGCGCTCACGCCTTTCTTCCAATAGGTCCAAGTCTATACGCCGTTCATCATTATTAGTTACGACATTAACTTCCGCCATGCGAATGGTTGGCATCCGAATCTCCGCTGGTATGACCGCTTCTGTCCCATAGACAAGAGAAAAGGGAGTATCCCTGGTGCTAACTTTGATTGATGTACGGTGTGCCCAGAGGACGTGTGATAATTCCTCTACCCATCCTCCTTTGTGCCTGTCTAGTCGCGCTTTAATTCCTTCGTCGAGACTGCGATTTGCGCGCTCAACCTGACCATTGGTTTGTGGGTGTTTAACCGACGCGAAGTGTTGTGTGATATTCAGTTTCTCGCACCAGTCTTTGAACGAGTTATCGCGGAATTGTTTTCCGTTGTCCGAGACGATTTCCCCAGGTAATCCAAAGCGACATACTATATTGTCCCAAACAAATAGCTTCACTTGGTTACCTGTAATTGTCGTCACCGCTTTTGCCTCAATCCACTTAGTGAAGTAGTCTATGGCCACAATAAGAAATTTCAGTCCCCCCGCTGCAACAGGGAAGGGGCCCGCAATGTCGATACCCCACTTATAAAATGGCCATGGCGAGGTAATAGGCGTTAGTTCTTGTTGTAGTTGTCGCGGAATAGGTCTGTGAACTTGGCAGTCGCTACACTTTCTTATCATATCCCGCGCGTCGCGATGCATAGTCGGCTAGTAGTATCCTTACCGCAAGGCTCGTGCTACAACGGACCGTGGTCCTGAATGCATACTGCATGAACCGGAGTGGATTTCTCTAAGTACGTAATCTGCCTGGAGAGGTCCGACGCACTGAAGCGATGGTTGTAAAAAAGAGCGCCAATATAGGATACCGTCTCGAAGTTTAAAACGCTGCGCCGTGCGCCGTATCCATCGGGCGTCCTTGTGATCCTGGGGCAGTATGCCTTTACTTATAAATTCAATGATAGGGGTCATCCACGTAGCGTCTTGCTCCTCTATCACCGTAGATACCTCCATCTCCGAGATGGATTTGTTCTTGAGAATCTCCACCAATACCTATTTTGACAGGTGCGCAAAACTTGTAGATGCAATCTTTCTTAGCGCATCTGCCTTTTTGTTTTCCCCTCTAGGAATTTGTTTGATTGTAAACCTGTCAAATCCCTGGATTAATGATTTCGTCTTTTTGAGGTATTGGATCATGTTATCCTCTTTGGCCACATATTCCCCTGAAACATGGTTGGCTACTAATCGGGAATCCACATTTGCCTCCAGGTTGCGTACACTCATTCGGGTTGCAATGCATAATCCCGCGATTAGGGCTTCATATTCTGCCTCATTCTTCGTGGTTGTGAATTCAAAACGCAGTGCGTAAGTGAATTCCATTCCTTCCGTGTTAGTGAGGATAAGGCCTGCGCCTGAACCATCCACGCATGAGGATCCATCTGTAAATAGGACCCATGGTTCTTGTAGTTCAACCTTGCTTTGTGAAGGTGCGACATCAGTATCTAGTTTCTCGATGATGAAATCTGCTAGTACATGTCTTTAACTGTAGTGCGTGGCCTATAAGAGATGTTGTGCTCGCCTAGCAATACACTCCATTTTTGTAAGCGCCCAGATGCGTCAGGTTTGGATATGACTTGCTTGATAGGTTGGTCTGTGATTACCACTATGGGGTGTGCTTGAAAGTACCTGCGCAGCCTTTTGGCGGCGAATACTAATGCCAAGACCAACTTCTCCATTGCACTATAATTAACCTCCGTCTTCTTGAGTGCCTTGCTTACAAAGTATATGGGTGTTTGTACGGAGTTTCTATCTGTCAGTAGCACCGCGCTAATTGCTCCATGAGTCGCAGATAAGTACATGATTAACTCTTCCCCTGGTCGGGGTGCGACTAGTGTGGGGAGCGCTGCTATGTGCTGCTTAATCTTTGCAAAAGCTTTTTCGGCCTCCCTAGTGCACCGAAAGTCTCCCTTTTTGGTACACTTCTTGAGTATTTTAAAGAGAGTGAGTGACTTATCTACTGATTTGGACAGAAATCTGTTCAAGCCAGCTAGCTTGCCATTCAGAGACTGGACCTCTTTCAACGTGCGCGGTGAAGGAAGTTCGATGATAACCTTTGGTTTTTCTGGGGATGGCTTGATGCCATCAGGCTCTATTAAGTATCCAAGGAACATGCCCTCTGTAGCGCCAAAAGAGCATTTCTTAGGATTCAACTTCATGTTGATTTTTTCCAGTGTTCTAAACGTTTCTTCAATGTCGCGCACCAACTCGTCTTCAGTATGGCTTTTGATGACAAGGTCGTCAATATAGACTTCCAGGTTGTGGCCCACCTGCTTTGCAAATGCATTGTCTACCAATCGTTGATAGGTGGCGCCCGCGTTCTTTAATCCGAAAGGCATCTTTGTATAACAATAGACACCTTGGCTTGTGTGGAAGGCCGTTTTTTCCTCATTTTTTTAGCCATTTGTATTTGGTGGTACCCTTTGTATGTGTCTAAAAAGCATTTAAAGGTGTATCCGCATAGAGACTCTACCTTCCAGTCTATCTCGGGTAATGGGTAGCAGTCTTGTGGGCATGCTTTGTTGAGGTCCGTGAAGTCCACGCACATCCTCCAACTGCCATCACTTTTCCTGACCATCACTGGATTGGAGAGCCAGTCATGGTAGTAAACTTCTCGCATGATCCCTGCATCTACTAGCTTGCGCACTTCCTCGATAATGGCTTTCGCGCGTTCTGGAGCTTGACCGCGCTTTTTCTGCCGTACAGGGGAATATCCTTGTCGGATTTGTAGCTTGTGTTCTGTAATCGATCGTGGCACACCAGTCATGTGCTATGGTTCCCATGCGAAAATGNGAGAGCCAGTCATGGTAGTAAACTTCTCGCATGATCCCTGCATCTACTAGCTTGCGCACTTCCTCGATAATGGCTTTCGCGCGTTCTGGAGCTTGACCGCGCTTTTTCTGCCGTACAGGGGAATATCCTTGTCGGATTTGTAGCTTGTGTTCTGTAATCGATCGTGGCACACCAGTCATGTGCTATGGTTCCCATGCGAAAATGTCCAGATTCCTTTGCAAGAGTGCGCACACGGCTGCTCTGCCTTTATCAGATAGCGATCCCTCGATCGTTATTTCTTGCTCCGGGTAATCTGGATGGATTGCGACCTTCAGGTTTGATACTTTAGCTGCGCGCTGTTCTGAAGTGTGTGGCGTCGCACTCGTGATCACGTTACACTCCCTAGGTGGTACAACGGTATTGTAGAGGGTAACAATGTCGCCTTCCACTGGAAATTTAAGCATCCCATGTGCTGTGGATGGTACTGCGCGCATGGCTGATATCCCTGGTCTTCCAATGATGCCGTTATATGGCGAAGGAGATTTGATCACCATAAAATTTATCCAGGCTGCCGTGGAGTGTTCTTCATTACTGACCACGACTAATAGTCGAATTTGCCCCATCGGCCATATCTTTTCTCCTGTGAAGCCAGTCAACGACATCGTGGCTGGGATTAACTGTCCTTGGATCTCAGGCCGCAGTCTCTTGAAGCAGTGCTCATACATTATATCTGCGGATGCCCCTCCATCGACATACATGCGGTGGATATCGTGACACCCCATGCTTATCTCGATGGTTAGTGGCTCCGTCACTGCGTTGTCCGCAGTCAAGGTGGGGAAAGAGATTTTTGTTTCATAAGAGAATTTTTGGCTCACTTTTTGCCTCGTCTTTCACTACCATGATTGTATCATGTAGATGGTGTCAGCCTTGTNCATCGACATACATGCGGTGGATATCGTGACACCCCATGCTTATCTCGATGGTTAGTGGCTCCGTCACTGCGTTGTCCGCAGTCAAGGTGGGGAAAGAGATTTTTGTTTCATAAGAGAATTTTTGGCTCACTTTTTGCCTCGTCTTTCACTACCATGATTGTATCATGTAGATGGTGTCAGCCTTGTCCTTGGGTGCTTCTTTTTTGCCCCTGTCTTTTGTTTGTCTTTCCCTTCTTTGATGTTTTTGATCAGGTGATTCAATCTGCCTTCCTTGACTAGCTTTTTAATTAGTTGGCGCAATTGGACGCACTCATTGGTGGTATGGCCCTTCTGTCCGTGGTATTCGCAGTACCCGTTGCCTATGCGCCGATCTTCTGGGGTGCACATTGGTGGAGGTTTCGGAAAACTTGCACCTTCCGTCACAAATATCTCCCTTGGAGTCTTCGTTAATGGAGTATATTTGTCGTTTCCTCGCCCGCCCCCTTGACTGTGGTAGCTTTTATCACGGTTGCTACTCTGGTCATTGGATTGTCTCCTGGATTGCTCTTGTGACCTATAGTTTGAGTAGCTTTTCTTTCTGTCCGCAGCGGCGGCTTCTCCTTGGATAAAGGACCTTGAGCGCTTCATGAGCTCGTCAAAGGTTTGGGGAACCCTGTCGTTTAACTTCTTGATAAGGTCTGGGTTATTTCCCGTTCATAAATCCTGAAATCTTTAGTAATTCGAGGCATGCTTTAACATGTATGCATTCGTCCTGAAAGCGCTCCACATAGGCGCTTGCGGATTCCCTTTGGCGCTGTTTTACCCTAGCCAATTCGACACGGTTTTTGGCGCACTTCTTCCTCTGAGTAAAATTCAAGCGAAACGCCTTACGCAACTCTTCAAACCCGTCAATGCTCCTGCGTGGCAGTTTGCTGAACCAGTTTCGCGCATTCCCCACTAATGTAGAGTTGAACATGTGGCACCACACCGGTTGTGGCCAGTTCTCAATAGTAGCAGCTGATTCGAAAATTTTTAGGTAGTCATCAGGATCACCTGTCCCATCATAAGTCTTAACATTAGCGGGCATGCGCCTTCTCTTATTTTCTGAAAAATCGCTGATGCGCCTAGTGAATGCATCAACCTTCTGGCGACGCCAAGGACGAGACATATCTTCGTCTTCATCGTCGCGGTACCTTTCTCTGGACTTCCAGTGTCCTGTTTCTTCGTCCTCGTTGTCCGAGGAGTCACTTGAAGATGAACTCGCTATTCTGCGACGCTTGCGTCGGCTGTCCTCAGAATCC
>LBNU01032522.1:7389-33926 GCA_014162995.1 Artemisia annua
TGATAGTCCGTTAAATGCTGTATTAATGGTGAGGTGATTCGTGATGTATGAACTTTTGCGGTGGTCCCCATCAATATTTGACATGATAATGTACAAGATGTGCACCGGATTGTGAAGCACAAGGTCGATGGATGAAGTGGGCTATTTGAGAGAAGATGGGGGAGGTAGAAAGTGGTTGGAATGGGAGTTTGGGGAGAGGTGAGGTGCAACCCGAACTTTATTACGCTAAGATAACCAGTGGGTTATTCTAGTACTCAACAACAATATTCAAATGGGACCACCCGGCTTTCCACCTGTTGCAAAATACAATCAGAAACCGAGTATTTACATTGGGGTTTACTCAAACGGGAGCATACAGTTCAAATCAATCATCAGGTTAGTCAAAACTTATTTCAAGGATGTTCTCCTCACCTTATTACTACGTTTGTAACACTAATCTCTACACTAAAGGTTATATCAAACTTTCTCCTGAGCCAATCCGTGCCAATTATCATTCAAATACCAAATGACTGAACAATGCGAGCAATTTGCAATAACCTATAAATCTGACTACCTGAATGGGTGAATTCAATGATAGGAAATATTCGACGCTGTCAAATTCTTAGACGAGCGGTAATGTAGCTTTAATAGCAAATAGTGATTGGGAGCACCTTTCATGGTTTTTTGTATATGTGCCAGATCGTTGCATCGTCTCGGATATCTCTTCCAAGCAATACTGATTCACAATCCAATTGTTGGTAAAGTTTGGGTTGGATTGGATGGTAGAGTCAATCTACTAACACGACATGTGCGTTTCGTGGATACGAAGAGTAGGCCAACGCTTCCATACTACCTCCGTTACAACGACCGCTTCCCTTAGGAAGTTAGGATACAGTGCTAACGCGATTTGTGGCAACGAGATGGTGGATATATCCTCATCTGTTAGCAAGGCGGATGAGACTGAAAATAGATCCCAACCTCCGGTGGTGTCAGCTCGGATCCAATGTGAATGTAATAACATTTCAAAAGAAAGAAAAAGTTTGTTTTTGAACAAGAATGAAACCAGTTAAAACAAGTCTTCCTTATCCTTCTCGTCTATAATGTGTTGGGAATTATGAAGCATTCTGCTGATAGGCATTCTGCGGATGGATACTGCTGAAAAGTCATACTGCGCTGAAGAATCCTTAGAAGATAGTTTTTAGGTTTATTTTTAGAAAGATATTAGAATATCTTTTTATTGTCTTAGAGTTATTCGTCTTCTTGTATATGTGACTAGGTTTTAAGGACTAGAGGTTTCTTGTAGTATAAAAGGAACCTTAGCGTTAATGAATTATGCACGCTTTTGATAAACATTGTTAGTGGAAATTAAAACGATCCATGAGAGGGGATCAAGCATTGTTAGTACTATCGTTATTGCTTGTATTTACTTCCGCACATTGAATACAAGTGATAGAGTTCTCCTAATTAGTGCGTACTTGTGAATACATAGGTATTACTAAAGATCGTACCAAGGCTCAATAAGATCTATCCAGTCTTAGGTTTCAACAAGTGGTATCCAGAGCCTCGGAGAGAGGAGCTCTGTGATACTTTCAGGACCTTTTGCGTTTGATTCGCGGATGTAAGCATCAATATTATCCGAAGGTCACACTCTTCACCAACAGAGACAAATGTTTCGTAACTCAAGAACTATGACTACACATCGTTCTGAACAGCAAACTCAAACCTCTAAATTTAAGCAATGGTCATAATGTCACTCAATCTTAAGATCTTTACAGCAACCTCGGGTAACAATATTCCCTTATCTCAAGAGGAATGAGGCTGTAAATGGTGGTCCATGTGTATGCCCTCGACAAACATCTCGCGAATCAGGTACACAGAATTGATTTCACATATAATAATAGGAGAAGGTGTACTTATTCTGGCCAAGGGACACAGGCAAGGCACACTCTTGAACAGATGACAGCAGATATGTCGATAAGGATTTATTATGTTAAGGCATTGGCCTTTCAACTATACTCGCAAGGTTGAATTTTGAGATCAACCTTCGAGAAAACAAATGGTAGGTCGTACTACGTGTTTGGGTAACTGCAAGCACCTTCTCGAGAGTGTAACACTTTGGTTGCATGAAGTTATGTTCATTATGAATTTGTACTAAGATTCATGGCATTGTCTTGGCAGAAGTTTGTTCGAATCTAAGGCAGATCATTGTGATGGTGTTAAATGAAAGGGTATTGAAGATATTACAGATATAGAGGTGGGAGATAGAAGTTTCTCAATGCTAAAGCGAATCTAGTTTCTAATGAGTTCAACACTTGATGATATAAGGATGTTTGGATACATTAGTGTCCTTGTTTTGGTTTATGTGAAAGAAATCATATTTGGTTAAATTAATAAGTTGTTTTGTTTATTATTTTGATTAAATTGTTGAGTCTATAGTCGAAAGAATTGCTCAACGATGGTCCTGATTCTAATTCATCTAGTGACGAATGGTTTTGATCTTATCTTTGTGACGATTGTATAGAATTTAATAAACATAATGTAAGGTTTATTTGGATTTCGGCGCCAGGACATCTTTTGATATGTGCTTCATCTCTTTCAAGTAACTGCCCGTATTAACAAATTAATGACATCAAAGTTATGTGTCGAAGAACTCTTTGTTTGTGTGGTTTAGGTATAGGCTATGATGCCCATCGGTTGATTGAGGCTTATGCTATCTCGCTTCTAAACAAATAACACCTTCTATGGATTACATCAAATTTGGCGCGGGTTTTTAGATCAGTTTCTCAACAATCCTAATTATCATGCTTCATTTGTCAATATGTAGCTACATTGGTATAGAATTCCTATATTGCTATTTCTTGTGGTGTGCCGTGAGAATCATAACACCAATTGTTCTTGCTTAAAGAAACAACAACACTTGAGTGCAACAGATCTCTTAGGGACGAACCTTAGACTTACCACTCTATAACTACAATTGACTAGGGTAACTTGCGAATGTGTTCGCTAGTTAACGGTAAATTCTTGTTTCTATAATTTTAAACATGGTTTTGGGCAAAACCATCAACGTGTATTTGAAACGATTTTTTGACTGTTCCAAAAAGTTTCGTCCTAAAAACCCCCTTTTCTTGTAGTGCACGTCTACTATCTATTTATCTCCTTATCCGGTTATCGGGTTATATAACGGGTAAAATATCAAAAAAGGTTTAAAAGAAAATGGTTTGAACGGGTCAAATGTGACCAAAAATATATTTTTGAGTAAGTGGTTGTGACCACATTTATGTATTTTCTGATAATGGTGATTTCGTTTTGTATCACAACATGTGAAATGGCCGACTAAGAAATATCATCAGATGAGTAAAAGGTATGACGATTGGATAAGTATTTTGTGAATGGTGGTGTTCTCTAATGATGTTGAATGGTGATTTCTTTTTGAATTAGCTTTTTGTAAAGAATTTCAGGATTTTAAAATTGAATTTCACCTTATTCAATGATTTTGAAGAGGCTATTATGCATAAAGGGTTTGAGTTTGATGGTTTCGTTTTGCAGATGGAGTCGAAGTATTACTTGAAAATCTGTTATGTTGATTACAGAGAGCATAAAATGTATGTATCTTCATGAGTTATATTTTGTTAAAAAAATGCAAAGATACTAATGTCTCTTGGATATTTAATGATGATGTGGTAAAATCATTCCATGTGCTTTATCTTTGTATCTGATCATATTCTTAAAATAGTGATTTTGAAATATAGTAATGTACATTTTCTCTTCATGGTGATGATGATCAATGAACAAATAAGACCTTGATGTTTTTATAGGCATCCCAATAATTCATTCAGATTGAGATATATATGAAATTTCTTCTTTTTGTATAGTATTCAATATTTATGTGTGTTAGGGAGCAAAATAGCAAATTGTTTGTAGTTGAATGTTTAACACTCATTTTTGTAGTTTCATATCACGATATCTACAATATCATCTATAACCAGGTATTTTACCTTTTGACTGCCCAATAAGCAAAGCTTGAGCCTACCACTACGTAGAATCAAACCGAGTAATGTTTTCCTCTTAGGAGATGTCGACATGACCACTTGACGTAGGGATGAGCATTTGACCCGAATCCCGGTACCGAACTGGAACCGTACCGGTACCCTACCGAAATGGTATCGATTTCTGGTACACGGTACGGGACCGGTACCATGAATCTATAACAATCCAACAACCCAACCCGATTCAACCTAACCCGTTTTGACCCGAAACATGATAACCCGATTTCTTATAGGGTCGGGTTAGGGTCAATATTTGGAACACCCAAACCTGAAACAACTCGACCCGACCAACCCGATAACCCGTCAACCCGACCCGATAACACCCCTAACTACATATATAAAGAGTTTACCTTCAATTCTTAAAAACTTAGAATGTATAAATGAAAATATTGATCTATTTAGGAAGATCCATAAATTTTGGGGTTTATGTTTTTATAATTTGACCAACAAAATTTAAATTAAACTTTATTTAAGGTAATCAATTAAATAGTCAAAGTTTATGAAGTAAGATGCATAAATTTCGGCCGTTATTATTAAAACATCAATTTTGATCTATAATTTCTTCTTCATATTTATTTGAAAAAACTAATCTTTCACAAGAAGATTTTGCATAATAAATACAATTTCTTCATTTTTATCATTGGTCTCTTCATTAAACTAACATGCTTTTCCTTACATGTTTTTTTTCTTTAGATGGCTTTCAAAGAAATGCCATGAAACGTTTGTAAAACCCGAATATCGATCGCTTTCAAAGATACGCAACGAAATTCTTGGCAATCATTAAAATAATGTTATTTCATTGCATTAAATATTTTATCTCTTCTAGAAACTATTATAGTTGTATTCCATTTGTATAATTCTTGAGCAATTTGTATTATTTTATTAGAGTCAACAATAATAAAAGCTTAGATGTAAACATATTTGTTGTTGATCAATATTTAAATAGAAACTCTCACTTTTTGCATATCTATATTGTTGCAGGTTATAATTATTTAGTAAAGGTATAAGTGAAGCCAATCAAAGAGTTCGGTTAATGAGGAGTCTACACCTCAAATATCGTGTACCACTAAGCTTTACGCGACGACTAACGTGCATTGTTAGTTATCTCATTATTGTTTGAGTTGAATTATCACATGTTACAGCATTTTGCAATTACACTTCAATATTTTCACGTTTTATATTTAAACGTTACACGAAACAAGTACCACAATATCGCAACTATAGTTGTTTGCCGCTAGAAAATCCCGTTGCTATGCACGGTTACTCGGCTAGTATCAATAATATCAAAAGAGCCGGAAACCAAATCAACCCGAAGTAAAACTAAGCCGAATTTATAAATTAGTTTTCGAGTCAAACCGAACCAAACCGAATTATCAGTTTTGGTTTTGGCAAAACGTCAACTTGAACGAAAACCAAATATATATAAATATATATATTTTTTATATGTTTATTTAAATAAAAAATTATTAAATCTTTCTCTAGCACAAATTTAAGAATTTTTAAGCTCGTAAATGTTTGTTGTTGTTAGTAATGTATCTCTTATAATTATATATATTTCCGTTCAGTTTAATCCACTTGGATTTTGTTCGGTTTTGACTAAAAAAGAATTTCAATATAAATAAACAGAACAACCATAGAACCGAATCGATAAACACCGAAGCATCTGGCAGTTATAAGAGAGATGAAAAAAATTCTTGGTTCCGCTAAAATTATACTTTAATATAGTTATTGGTGTTTTTCAATTTGATTTAAGGTCATAAGTTATTATAAACTCGTGTGTATGTGCGAATGTGGCCGCCGAAGTATGAAACAAATTTCTCGAGTCGTGACTCGTGACTGCTAGTGCACTAATCTTGAAAATTCCCAAGAATATTCTTCTAGAACGAAAAGTATCTAGAACCAATAAGTATCAATCGTTTTCTCACCAATATTAGTGAAATAAGCTCATTTTAGTGCCTCTCTTTATTTTTATTTAATTAGTTTTACTTCGCCATATTCGTTTCATTAAATTACAAGTTGGCCCGACTTTATAATTGTTAATTACAAAGAAAACAAAAGGCATGACTTATGATGTATTGTTTGCGCATCTTTACACCAACGATAAAATGGTGTGTAGACTTATAGTGTTTAATTTAATGAATTGTTAATCCACTTTTACTTATCTTTACTACTCATAAAATAAATTTGTCCATTTCTAAAAAAAACTAAAAATCTCTTTAAACTGAGTAAAGTTGATTCCTCAAAATAACTTTTAAAATAATTAACTTACATAAATTTTAAATGTAAAATTATAATACACACTTTAAACAATAATGACGACATTTTATTAATAAAAACTTTGGAGACCTTTTTAATATGTCTTAAAATAAACAGCTTAAATAAATCTTAAATGTGGCTCGTGGATGAACATATTCTACACGGTTTAAACAATAATAGAGACCTTTTACTAATGAAAATTTCAAATATCTTTTTATAGAATTCGCAGTTAACAATATAAATTAACAACGGTTGTATGACTAAACAATGTCCGGTGAAACTTCAAATAACTTCAAATACCTTATTAATGCTCGTTAATGCTTCTTCTTAAACTTTAATCTTAAATGGCAACTTGTAATAAAAATGGAAACTTTATTGCATTTATTTTTTGTCATCTTAGATGCATTAATGCTAGAAACCGTGTCTTAGGAAATCAAGTAAGGCCCAAATGCTATAAACCGTGTCTTAGAAAATCAGCATATGAGGCACAAATGCTATAAACCGGTTTTTAATGCCAAACAGAAGCTTTTTATTATTTTTTTTTTTATTTTTTTTTATTTTTATTTTTTTTCTTATCGATTTATAATTTTGAAACACACAATTCTCTTTTTTATATTTAATAGTTTTTAAAAATTTATTCTAATTTCTACTATATAAACACCATAAACTTCTTCTCACTCTTATGGTAAATGGTGAAAGACATGCCTATTTCAAGAGTGGAAGAGGCTTAAGACAATGTGACCCTATATCACCTTACCTCTTTACTCTAGTAATGTAGGTATTTTCTTTAATGATGTCCAAGAAGGTAACAAAATGTAGGGAGTTTAAATTTCATAAAGGGTTCAAAGAGTTTAAGTTGACTCACTTGTCATTTGCTGATGATTTACTTGTTCTAAGCTATGAAGATGTTAAACAATAAGTGTAATTAAATGGGTTCTAATGGAGTTTAGCTCTAATTCTGGTCTTACCCTAAACATGAGCAAAAGTGTCATATTATTTGGAAGTGTTGATATAGGGGAAAAACAGAGGATTCTTGACATACTTCCTTTCATAGTTGGTAGGCTCCCAGTGAACTATCTTGGAATTCATTCTAGCTAAAAGATTAGGTATAATTGTAAACAGTTGGTGGATAAAGTGAAAACCAAAGTGAATGATTAAAAAACAATGTATTATCATATGCAGGAAGGCTTCAGCTGATTGCATCAGTTCTATCCTTTATGACTTATTCGGCCTCTGTAGTAATGATTCCTAAAGATATTGTATGGGAAATTGAAAGTGTACTTAAAGGTTTCCTATGGTGTCAAGGTAAATTGGGGAAGGGAAAGGCTAAGATTGTTTGGAAAGTTGTATGCCAGCCAAAAAAGTATGTGTGTGTGTGTGTGTGGGGGGGGGGTCTTGGTCTAAAACAGTTAGGGCCTTTGAATGAGATCCTTCTTACAAAACATATATGGAACATCATCTCTCAGAAGATATCCTCTGAGTCAAATGGGTGAATATTGTGAAGTTAAAAGGAAGAAGTTTTTCGGAGATCAATACTGAGAATAATGATAGCTGTACTTAGAAGACTATTGGAATTGAGAAGTAAAGTTAGGCCCTTTATAGTTCATGTTTTGGGCAATCGTAAAAACACTTTAATGTGGTGTGACCAATGGCATAATCAAGAACCTCTGATTAATAGTCTCTCTAGTAGAATTCTGTATGTTGCTAGAATTAAAGCAAGTTGTAAAGTTGTTGAGATGATTGACAGTAATGGGTGGAAGTAGCCTGCTGATTGGTATAATTCTCATCTAGCAATTACTCAAATTCTAGTTCCTAACCTGCAAAGTGATAAAGAGGACAATATCAAATGGAAAGCCAGAAGTGGACAATTAGTAGATTTTTTCATAAGAAGGACTTGGCTTGATTTAAATGGTGATCGTCAAAATGTTAAAATGGTATGGTTCTCTCATTGCAATCCTAAAAGTGCATTTATACTATGGATGGTAGTGAAAGAAAAACTTCTTACTCAAGATAGAATGATTAAGTGGCATAATTGAATATTAGTATGCCCCTTATGCAAAAAGACAAATGACTCTCATAACCATCTGTTCTTTAATTGTGAATTCTCTACAATGATTTGGGAGGGCTTTAAGGGTAAAAGAATTCAACAATTCTCCTAACTGATTGAAGGGATATAGTATCAAGAATTGCTAGCGTGCCATGTTTAAAGTCAATAAGGAGCATTTTGAGAATATTGATTCTTGCTGGAATGATCTATTATATATGGAAGGAAATGAATGACAGATTATTCTCATCTGTAAAAACGAGTGTGTTGAAATTATCATTTAGAGTATCACTGAAAATATTAGATTGCAGCTGATAGGGCTCAAAGTGTAACACCCTAGGTAAATCCCACATCGATAGAGGCCTGGAGAGATACTCGGTATATAATAATAACATTCGCCTTATCAGACACAATGCGTTTTGTGGTCTAATGCGAGTAGAGTTCTCAGAAACTACGCAGTTAAGCGTGCTCGTGTGAGAGTAGCACTGGCTTGGGTGGCCTGCCGGGAAGTCTCACACGAGGGCCACAAAAACATAGCCGTGAGCCGTCAGGGCAAAGCGGACAATATTGTGTAACAGTAGGCGGGATGTTACAAAGTGGTATCAGAGTCACTCTAGAGCCGTTCAGGATGGTGGGGCCAACTTCATCGAGGATGATGAGTCCCTAAGGGGGGGGGGGGGGATTGTAACACCCTAGGCAAATCCCACATCGACAGAGGCCTGGAGAGATGTTGGGTATATAAGAATAACATTCGCCTTATCAGACACAACGCGTTTTGTGGTCTACTGCGAGTAGAGTTCTCAGGAACTACGGAGTTAAACGTGCTCGTGTGAGAGTAGCACTGGCTTGGGTGACCTGCCGGGAAGTCTCACACGAGGGCCATCAAAACAAAGCAGTGAGCTGTCAGGGCAAAGCGGACAATATTGTGTAACAGTAGGCGGGATGTTACACAAAGTAAAGAAGTCAATTAATGTCCTAAAAGTGCTTGCTGAACAGAATGTCTAGATGTCTTTTCATTAAGATATGTGAGGTTCTGCATAAATTATGCATTAAGAAGAAAGAATCAGAGTGTGATGGATTAAGATTCAGAGATGTTTGGGTGATCAGTAGGGAGATAAAACTGAGGCTAGGGAATGGGAAATTGTAATGCAGGAGTATGGAGTACTAGAGATGGTTGAGCTTCTGATAAAGGATGATGCCTTATGTAGATGATTAATTGCATCATGTATATGAGGATGGAATCTACATAATGGTCTTATTAGGTCTTTACAAAAGAAAATGTAATTCTTTGTTTGAACAGCAAGCTCTTTTGCAGATGATGATGTCTTTCATGGATGATAACCTTACGATCTTGCCTTAAGGAGGGTGGTGCAGTTGGATTATAGGGTTGCCTTCATGATGAAAATGTAGTCTATGCATGTGAGCTTTAGAAGTAATGAGGCTTATTAATATAGTGCTTTACGCTATTCTTAAATGGAATGGCATAAGGTTGCTATATTGTTATAAGAAATGCGGTTGGTGCTAGAGTGAAATGTGAAGAATTGGTTATTAGGAATTATCAAGTGTTGTTTAGAGGATCATGGTGTAACATCCGAAAAAATTTCTTAACTTATTTTACGAGCCAAAACCTTTACTTTTTATTTTCCTTAGCTTTTGAACTTCTTTGAACTTATTCGGGTTTGAAAAACCATGAAATATCTTATTTAATGTGAGTGCTATTCCTTTATCAAGCCGGCACAACCTAGAAAACTCGAATCGAATTGCACTTGTCAAATTTATTGAATTATATTGAGTTTGAGGAAAATATTGAAGTTTATACTTGATTTTATTGGAAAAATGATTTCGTGAACAATGGCGCAAGTTTCGTAATTTTTCGAGTCCGTTTGCTATGTCAAATGAGTCCCGAACCATTTTTGTGAAAAGATTAACCAATTGACAGTTTTAGTCCTCCACCTTTTTATTTCACTTTCCACCCTCACATTTTAATGTTTCATTTTAGTCCCTCCTCAAAAATATAAAAACCCAAATAATAATAATAAAATTCATTTTTACACACATTTCACACAAAACTCTCTCTCTTTAAAAATCTCTCGCCGGAAAACTCGTCATCACCGCCGGCCGCCACCTCCGCCGTCGCCGGAAAAATTTTCCGGCGAAGCCTTTCTCATTCATAATCAATAGATCGGCTTATATTTCACCATAGCTTACTAGCTCGTGACGCGCAGTATAACCCCGTCACGTGCCACCACCGCCACCACCGCTGCTGCCACTCAGCCACTTTCTACCCTTGGTATAGCCTCTACGCGCCCATATATTTACTTTTTAATAAATATTTTACAAACCCTAATTCCTATTTTTTATTAAATCCGAAAGTTATTTAAAGTTTACTAATAAAACTGGTTTGGAAATTGTGAAAACTTGTGTGGATTTCTTTCTCTTTTGTCGCGACTCGGTCTATCACCGAGTCAACTGAGTTGACTCGGTGTGATGATATTCTGGATGTTTTTCTTGTTCTCGAGGCTCTTTTTGATGTTGTTGCTATTACTTGTTGTGATTGGATCCGTTTGGTTGTTCGCAGTCTTGGCAGCCATGGTTAGCCAAGCCGTGACTCACGGCGAGGCGAGTGTTAGAAATTATTAGGATTGGTTGATATAGGATTTAGAGGTATTTTTGTTTGATTTGTTTGAATTCGGATGGAGTTAGCATGGTGTGGGCCAAATGGTGTTTGGATTCGTGTTATTGTTTGTGTTGTATTGTGTTCGGATGGGGACTTATTTGTTAGGATTAGCTTGGTGTCGGGTTGAGCCGATTTGGTTTAGGACCTAGATTTGTGTTTGGTTATTTATTTTGTTTCGATAACGGTTTCGGCAATATATTTGACATGGGATAACGTTAACAGATAACGCGTAATATAAAATAAACTTGAATAATAATTATTAAACAATAAAACAAGTTGGTTATAGTTAAGTGGATTGTGACATCGGACTTGGATCCGGATATTGATATTGTGACGTTATTTGTGATGGACAAGGATTGGACGCATTGGATTTACGAGTTGGTTATTTAGGCATTATGGACCTTTTGGTACCAACAATGAACGGGTAGGTCATGCCGAAATTTCGTAAAATCTTTTATAAACTTTAACCGTTTGAGATCGTTAAATATTTTAAACCCTTTTAACTTATATTGTTTTCAACGTTATATTTTGGGAAAATGGGAAAAGCCGAAACTATCTATCAATGTTTTCTTTTGTTGTCTTATCTTATTTCTTCTATTTTTTTATTCATTTTCTCTTCTCGTTTATCCTTTCATTGTGGTTCCTATTTGTTTTAGCGTGAGTTATTATTTGATTATACATCATTACGACTTCTTCACGAGAGCATTTTACTCTTCTTCGTCATTCCTTTCTATGTGTTTGATTTCGTTTCGCCGACTTTCTTCATCATATTCTCGAAACTGTATTTTCCTAAGATCCACACGAGATTACAAATGTTTACTTCTTTTAGCGTCATTGAAAACTAAACCTTTTTATATTAACACAAGTATTCAACGAACGTTATTTCATAAATTACTTAAGATTTATTTCTGAAATATGTTAATTATTAGGTTGTGCCGATCCAAGTACCGTTCTGCCTATACGTTCTTGATGACATTATGTTTGTATGATCTTGAGGCCGTTATGCTCTACTATTTGATGCCAGTTGTGTTATTTGTGATATCTTGCATTGTTGCATATTCAGATGAGTTCATAGCCCCACTCTTTTATCTTAACTGTTTTGTAAACTACTTGGGGTGAGATACATGCTTTTAAATGTTTTCTGAGCACAATTGTTTATTTGGTATGCTATTTCCTGACCGTGATGCTAAGTACCGTTTTTGCCACAAGCAAGACCGTCAGATCATGAACCATTGATCACCTGCGGGTGAGCGCGAATATAGTGATATAGGCCTATAGGAATTGACCCTCCCACTCCTTTTGCCAGATAAGCAAATTGTGGTGTACTATATTCAATTTTGCTGGGTGTAGGGCAGTACCCGGCCTTGGGGGCATTTGTTATATTATGAAATTCCGCGGTTATTGTCGACTTATGATTGGTTGGTTAACGTTTTGCGTGTCATGAGCTTAGCATCACTACAATATTATATGCAGAGGGATGCCTCTATATATTGTTGGTTACTTTTGATTACCCGGTATTTGCATATGTTGCTTATATCACCTGATTAAAATCTTGTGCTCAACTACTTTACTTTAAACCTATGGATTCACTCAACCTTCATGTTGACTTTTAGCATGTTTATCTCAGGTGTTAGATATTTCCGCTGCATATTTTACTTGGAGGAGCTTGGCGAAGGGCATGGCTTGGTCATAAAAGACTCTGAAAACCTTTTTGGACCTATATTTTCTGCACTGTCTTTTTATGATGTAAATTGAATGTTTTCAATTATAAAATTTATTCTAAAATTGTTCAAGTAAAACCGTTCTTTATACCTTTTGTTATGATAACAATTGAGTAGTACCCCCAGAATTGTATGCTTCCGCTGATCTGGTTTTAGGGGTGTTACAGATGGTATCAGAGCCAAGGTTATAGAGAACTGGTATTTTCAAAAACCCTAGACTATAACCATTTTCCTATGACCAAAACGTGCCTGCCTGCCGAGCCGATGTAGCGTGTGATTATTGTTGGGAATTATTTGTAACAGACTTAAAACTCTGAATAGTCTAGTTAAGTCGGGTAGGTTTAGTTAAGTCTGCCAGTACAAAGTTAAGTCGGGCCAGATTAGTNTAACCATTTTCCTATGACCAAAACGTGCCTGCCTGCCGAGCCGATGTAGCGTGTGATTATTGTTGGGAATTATTTGTAACAGACTTAAAACTCTGAATAGTCTAGTTAAGTCGGGTAGGTTTAGTTAAGTCTGCCAGTACAAAGTTAAGTCGGGCCAGATTAGTTAAGTCTGTTTATGTTCAGTTAAGTCTATTTTGCTGAACAAGCTAGATATCTTAGGAGATACTATAGGAAAGGATATGCACACGGTTAGATATCTTAGGAGAAGATATGTATGCATCCTTTCACACGTTTTGTAGAATTAGGGTTTCCTTATAGTATAAAAGGAACCCTACGGCATTAAGTTCTATGCCAAGTTTTCAAGAAATTAATAGAAAACAAAGTTAGTAATTGTAACACCCCAACCCGAAAAGGCTAAAGTGTAACATTATGGAGTCAAATCAGAACACAAGTGATACGGAGATACATTCTAAAACAAACTTACAAAGGGTTACAAAAGAAACAAAACAAAATACAAGATACAAAAAGGCAACAACATGCTAAGCCCAAAACAATAAGCTACTAAGCCCAAACCTAACTGCTTCTAAACATCTCTAAGTCCAGCAAATATCTAACAGGGTGAAGTCTTCTAAGCCCAAAAGCAAGTAAACTCTCCATCCATAACTCAGCTTCATACTAAACCTGCCGCAGGAAAAGAAATGCGGCTGAGCTTAAAAAGCTCAGTGAACAGATATAACAACAAAGTAATATGAAACAGAAACGAGAATCAGAATATATGTTGCATTAGGGAACTCGAAGGTATAATATAATTATAAGGTAAAGGTAACAGTAAAGGTAAAGGCTAAGGTTGTATTAGTATTCTACCACGAGCCAAACAAATCAAAACAAATCAAAGTCTCCAGCATAGTAACCATGTATTCAAAGGGGAGACCTCAGAATACCAAATGTAGTAGGAGGGGAGTCCTCAAGTAACCAAATTGGAGTAGCTAGCTCCCAAATATTGTGAAAGGCATGTATTGCACACAGTACCAGACACCAAACCAAATGTAGTAGCAAATCAAATCAAAGCAAATCTAGGATGCATCCATACGCCCCTACCCAAACCAATTGCAGATCAAACAAAGGGACGGTGTGGAACATCACTCGACCACACTGGAGTCATGACATTGGTGCATCAATGCCACGGTCATGTTACCTTCATGACTAGGAAAATGCTCGGGTATAATACTGAAGGGTCAAAGGCAAATCAAATAGCAAAGTCTAAGTCAAATCAAAGTATCATAATCCAAGGTGCATAGCAAAGGTTCAGGTCAAAGATTCAGGGTTCATAATCAGAGTTCAAATCAAAGGTTCAAAGCAAAGGTTTATAGCAAAAGTTAAATTTAGCAGGTTCCCATCACTTGTTTAAAAAGGTTCGTAGTACAATCCCATTCAAAAGGTTTATAACAAGGTTCATTTAGAAAAGATCTTCCAAAAGATGACATTTATAAAAGTGATCTTTAATAAAGGTTTTCATAAGATATTCTTCAAAAGTGGTCTTTATGAATTTATAAAATCCCATAGGTAAGTGGTCTTAAATCATATTAAAAGTGCCGTTATAAAATAGTTTCTCCTTTAAATATTTCCATGTCAAAATTAAGAAAAGAAATTTCACATCCTGTTAATATATCCCAAAAGAACCTCCAAGGTTTCAAAAAGGTCCAAATGCTAAGGTTACAAAAGGTTAACGAACGGGTTATGTCAACATCACCATAAGGGTTCAAACGAATACCAATAGAATCACAATACCAACGAAGCACATCAACCTCAGAGCCAAAGTACAAAGGTTCACACATATCAAAGGTTCAGATATCAGTGGTAGCTCGATATCAAGGGTTCAAATATCATAAGATAGATCAAATAGGAAAGCCTAACAATAAGGCTCAGAATCAGATGACAAGATCAATCAATGCAGTCAAAGAGAGGAAAGACAAGTCATACGAAACCTTTACTAAAACGGTCAGAATATCTGTACCTTAGACCGCAAGTGCAAACATAACAGAAACATAAAGATCGGAAGCAAACTCCTTCTTCAGCGAATCTACACGAATTCATGATCATCTTATAATTAATAATTTATTTTAAATCAGATTGCTCATTTTAGTCGGCTTCCATTTTTAGTAACTTTCCATTTACAGCAGCTTTCCAAAAATAGTAACTTAATACTTTAAGGCTATAATTGACAATTAATAACTTTTAAGGGTTAAAAGGACAATTATAATAATTTAAGGTTAATCATGTCAATTTAGTAAAGTTTAGGGTCAAAATGTAAATTATCAAAATTAAATATTAAGAATGTCAAATAAAATTATTTTAAAGTTTATACTATAATTTTATATTAAGATGATAATTTTAGACCTCGTCGTTCATAATTTATAAACGTATTCTTGACATTAATCTTAGACCGCGACGACACAAATATGTTATTATCACATGCATACGTACACACCCTTTCATGTCATTTATTTCTATAAATTGTAACTTAGTATTATGCTATCCAAACTGTACGTGATACATACAACATACATCCATACATATACATACGCATGAACCAAAGTATAAACCAACCATTTATATGTACCCCATGCACGAAAATGACCAAAATGCAACCCTTTTTAATATGTCTAGTATACCATTTCATAGTTATAGTTTCATGCATGATCAAGACCCTTTTGACTTTCCACAAAACACATGCAAACACACCCTTAGACAGTCACATTAAAGATACTATACGCTCTATGTTTATCCCCATTTAAGCCTGATTAACACACCCACATTCACACGTTTTCAACTTGTTTAATATACTTTACTCGTGCATGCAAAACAGCCCTTGATGATGACTCATACGACATTCACACAAACACAACATAATGAGCATCACTTATCACATAAAATCACACATACCCAACCTTTATACACAAAATAAATACGCATATCCCATCTATATTAGTTTAGGTTTCGTTCCAGATTTTAGGATGTATAAAAGAGATAAAAAACAGTGTTTAATGACCAGATTAAAGATGTATATCAGTA
Source organism: Artemisia annua (assembly GCA_014162995.1). Taxonomy (NCBI): domain Eukaryota; kingdom Viridiplantae; phylum Streptophyta; class Magnoliopsida; order Asterales; family Asteraceae; genus Artemisia; species Artemisia annua. The sequence continues at coordinate 23,571 of LBNU01032522.1, forward strand.
CAGCAGATTCGAAAACAAAACAGAAACAAGGATCGACTTGAATAGGTTCCATAGTTTATGATTTTATGTTATTTATATGTTATTCATTCCTGATTACAAATGATACGTATATAAGTGTCGAATGGTTTCAAAAATAGAATCGATGGAGGATACCTCTTGGTCGGATATAAGGAACGAACAAAGAACACAAGAGACCAAAATCGACACCTATCGAATCAATCTCGCGAACAAAACTAATGCCACACCAAAGTCGATCATCTCACCAAGATCACACAAATGCTAGAACGCCACAATCACCTTCGTATCTTCTTTCTTTTCGTGAGCACAAAGAGGCTGCCGTCACTTGTGTTACTAGGGTTTTTATGTGTGATAAAAATAATGAGGAGCGTCTCATTAAATTGAAGGTGGCGTAGGTTTAGGCCAAAATTTTAGGAATGACCGATTCTTTAGTTTTTATTTTGAATTGAATGTGTCAATAAAAGGGTTGTCGTGTGTATGTTTGGAAGGGAAAGGAAATACCGTATTTATTGTTTAGGCAAGATATCACATGAATATCCTCTCAAGGAATGAAATATCATAATTGGTTTTTATCTTCCAAAAACGTGTGAAGTATATATATATAGATCGGATAATTTCACAATTCTTCCAAAAAAACGTGTGTCCAAAATGTTTTAAAGATTTCGGATCAAAATCAAGAAAAGGAAAACGTGTGAAAGGGTATGATCAAGAGTGTATATCGTTTATACTAATTAGGATTTTAAATTTTTGTATTTTATTTTCTTAACATATGGTATTCATATAATAACTTAATTATTTATTTAACTTAGGGTATAGTCAAAACAATAAAAATAATGTTAACGAAATTTTCAAGGCGTTATAGTAATTCTCTGTGTTGTTCTTACTGCTTGTGTTAACATTCCGCATTAACATCAAGTATACATTGTTTAGAGTTTCTCATATAGATAGTTTGGATTTATCCAAGGTGTCTATTGTCTTACAAAGGCTGCTAAGATCCAAATCTTTGGACCTACAAGTGGTATCAGAGCCTCGTTGAGGAACTCTGAGTAAGAAGAAACACAGATCCACACAATAACCACTCAAACACTCACCAAAATTCCAAAAAGATGTCCAAACCTGTTGATGAATTCTCTAGTCGTAACAGTGACTCTGAGGCTAAAGAATCAAACCATGAAGATGCTGTCTCTGACAATGAGAAGCCAAAACACCAACAGCAGCTTGTGCCTGTAGCTAATATCAAACTTCCAATTCTCAAAAAGGAAGAGTATGATATATGGGCTATGGAGATGGAACATTATCTGGAGTACATAGATAATGATGTGTGGGAAGTTATACAAAATGGAAACTCAAAGAAAAGAATCTCTGTAGGCAAGGATGGTACTGTTAAAGTACTTCCACCAGTTACTGCTACAGAGATACATGCTGTGGAGAAAGAAAGGAAAGCTAGGACCATTCTTCTAATGGCCATTCCAAAGGAACACCTAAGAAGATTCCATGGGATTGATGATGCCAAAGAGATCTGGGAAGCAATTCGAGTCAGATTTGGAGGGAATGCCAACTCCAAGAAGATGCAAAAGGCCATACTCAAACAGCAATTTGAGGCTTTCACAGTGAGCAGTTCTGAAGGGCTTGAAAAAGGTTATGAAAGGTTCCAACACCTACTCTCTCAACTAGAAGATCATGGTTCTCCTGTGTCTTTTGAAGATGCAAACCATAAGTTTCTCAGATCTATGCCTCAAGAATGGATCAATGTAACTATGAGCATGAGGCTAAAAGAAGGTGTTGACAACTGGTCTATTGATGATTTGTTCAACAATCTTAGGGTTTTTGAACAAGATGTCAAAGGAAGCTTAAAATCATCATCCAGTGCTGCCAATGCTGGCTTTGTTGGACAAGGCAAGACCAATACTAACAGAGTTAGTTCTGACAGTTTTAATCCTGGCAACTATGCTTCCTCTTCTAACAACAAGGAAAGAGATGATTCTGCTGGCTTTGCTGATAAAGTTCTTTACTCTCTTTTTGCAAGAAGATCTGAAGAAAGAGATCTCATACATGATGATCTTGATCAGATTGATGATGTTGATATTGAAGAAATGGATATCAACTGGTAACTGGCCATGAGAAGAAAACTGGAAGAAACATTAAATATAATGGAAATAAGCCAGTTGGTTATGACAAATCAAAGCTTGTATGCTGGAAGTGCAACAAAAATGGTCACTTTGCAAGAGAATGTACAACATAGGTAAATTCTGAAGAGAAAAAGAAGAGGATGTATCTAGAGGAAGCCCACAAGAAGGAGACAAGCCAGGTTGGTCTGCTGACTATGGATGATGGCATCATAAATTGGGTGGAGCACACTGATGAGGAGGAACCTACAAACCATGCTCTTATGGCCATACGCTCTAACTCTGAGGTATCTCTATGTTCTAAACTGTGTATTGATTCATACAACAATGTTAAGGCTATGTGTGATGAACAAACAAATCAAATAGAGGAACAAGAGATAAAAATACTTGCTTATGAAAATGGTGTCAAAACATTAGAAGCTCAGGTTGATAAACTTCAAACACAACTAGCCAATTTAAACCAAAAACTTACTTTTCAAGCTAATGAAATATATGCTAAAGATGAAAAACTGAAAAGGTATAGGAGAATTGGTGAAAAAGCTCTTAAAGAAAAAGAAGAATTGCAACAGATTGTAGACAAATGGAAAAATTCTTCTAAAAATTTGTCAAAGTTAATAGACAGTGGCATGAGCTCAACATGTAAAATTAGCCTAGGATATGAGATAAAATCAGATAGTGAGGTTCTAAGTTATGAAGAAGAGATGGATAGAAGTATGTTTACTGCTTCTGATACTGACTTGGCTGATTCAGTTGAATATAGTAGATTCTTAAAAACTAATAATTACAAAGGAGTTCCACCTCCTTTAAGTGGAGACTATACTCCTTTACCTGAGAAAAAGTTTGATGAATCACTATATGTGTATGGTAAAAAAGGACCTCAAGTGCCTGAAACAAAAGTCTCAGAAGATAAAACCAGTGAATACTCCACTTGTCAATCCAATGATAGTGAAGGTTCACTTGGAAACATCTCTGAGTCCTCTGAATCAGAACCTGAAAGTGTGTCAAGTGAAGTATCAAAGTCTGAATCAGTTAAAAGTGATAAACCTGTTGTGTCTGAACCTGAACAAAAACCTGTTGAACCTAGTTGTGAAACTCACTTAAAATCTCCTAGGCAACAAGTAAATAAACCAGAGACACCAAAAAGGGAAAAGAATGATAAATGGAATAGAATGTTAGGAGGAGGTTATGTATATACTCAGAAAAGATGTTTTGTGTGTAATAGTATTAGTCATTTGATAAAAGATTGTGATTTTCATGAAAAAAGAATGGCTAAGGAAAATGAGTTGAGAAAACAGAAAATGGTTAATACTGGTAATCATGTGGTTAAACCTGTGTGGAACAATGCTAACAGAATTAATCATGCTAATCAGTTTGTCCCTAGGCAAGTTCTACTCAATACTGGTAACACAAAAGTTAATTCTGCTTATTCAAGGGTTAATACTGGTCACTCCAAAATTAATTCTGGTAGACCAAATGTTAATACAGGTAGAAACCAGGTTAAACCTGTTGGGCAAAAGGTTAATCCTGCCCATCCCAAGGTTAATACTGGCTATTACAGACCAAAACAACCAGTTAAACCACAGGTGAATCAAGCTAATCAGAGAAATTACTTTGCAAAATCTTCTTCACCTGTGAGAAGACCTATCTCACAGATGAACAATTTTAATCAAAGAAGAAGTTTTTCTAAATCAAAATCACCTGTAGGGAGACCTATTGGAAATAATACAGCAAAGACTCCAGACTCTTATGTTGTAAAGGATAAAAGAAGGTCTCCTTCTAGAGACTCAGATTACTGGAAATGGGACCCATTCAAAAGAGAACTTACCTATAAGTCCATTTCTAGTATTGATGGATCTTGTTCATACAAGACTTACAAGTATGTAGATCCACAAACTGGACCCAAGCCTGCACAGGCCTGGGTCATCAAGAGAAACTAATCTCTTATTTTCTGTGCAGGATCATCCACTCAAGAACATGGGAAACAGAGGTATATTTGACAGTGGATGCTCAGGGCACATGTCTGGTAATAGGACACACACGCATAAAAGATTTTGAAGAATTCAAAGGAGGATCTGTTACTTTTGGAGGTAGCAAAGGCTACATTACTGGTAAAGGAAGAATTGTTGTTGGCAATTTAGAATTTGATAACGTATCTTTTTTAGAAGAACTTGGGCAATTCAATCTTTTCTCTATATCACAAATCTGTGATAAGCAGCTAAAGGTTCTTTTTACTGAAATTGAATGTTTTGTGTTGACTTCTGACTTTAAGATGCCTGATGAGAGTCAGATACTCTTAAAAGTTCCTAGACAATACAATATGTACAGTTTTGATATGCAGTCTTCTACACCTATAAAAGGTTTTGCCTGTTTACTTGCAAAAGCTACATTAGATGAATCTAAATTGTGGCACAGGAGATTGGGTCATATAAACTTTAAAACTCTCAACAAACTTGTGAAGGGAAATCTTGTAAGAGGCCTACCTTCTAAGGTGTTCAAAAATGACCATACATGTGTAGCTTGCCACAAAGGAAAACAACATAGGGCATCTTGCAAAGCCAAGCTTGAAAGATCCATCACCAAACCATTACACATGCTGCATATGGATCTCTTTGGGCCTAGTTCTGTAAAGAGCATTAACTATGCTCAATATTGTCTTGTTATCACTGATGATTGTACCAGGTTTTGCTGGGTGTTCTTTCTGTCTTCCAAAGATGAAACTCCTGGCATCATTCAAAACTTCATAAGAAGGATTGAAAATCAGTTGGATCAAAAGGTCAAGATTATTAGATTAGATAATGGGACTGAGTTTAAGAACAGAAGTATGCTTGAATTCTGTGGAAACAAAGGAATAAAACAAGAGTACAGCAATGCTAGAACTCCACAACAAAATGGAGTTGCTGAAAGGATGAATAGGACACTCATTGAGGCTGCCAGAACTATGCTTGCAGATTCACTCTTGCCCACTACTTTTTGGGCTGAAGCAGTTAATACTGCTTGTTATGTAATCAACATAGTAAGGGTGACTAAGATGCATGAACCAAAGTATAAACCAACCATTTATATGTACCCCATGCACGAAAATGACCAAAATGCAACCCTTTTTAATATGTCTAGTATACCATTTCATAGTTATAGTTTCATGCATGATCAAGACCCTTTTGACTTTCCACAAAACACATGCAAACACACCCTTAGACAATCACATTAACGATACTATACGCTCTATGTTTATCCCCATTTAAGCCTGATTAACACACCCACATTCACACGTTTTCAACTTGTTTAATATACTTTACTCGTGCATGCAAAACAGCCCTTGATGATGACTCACACGACATTTACACAAACACAACATAATGAGCATCACTTATCACATAAAATCACACATACCCAACCTTTATACACAAAATAAATACGCATATCCCATCTATATTAGTTTAGGTTTCGTTCCAGATTTTAGGATGTATAAAAGAGATAAAAAACAGTGTTTAATGACCAGATTAAAGATGTATATCAGTACAGCAGATTCGAAAACAAAACAGAAACAAGGATCGACTTGAATAGGTTCTATAGTTTATGATTTTATGTGACGTATTTATATGTTATTCATTCATGATTACAAATGATACATATATAAGTGTCGAATGGTTTCAAAAATAGAATCGATGGAGGATACCTCTTGGTCGGATATAAGGAACGAACAAAGAACACAAGAGACCAAAACCGACACCTATCGAATCAATCTCGCGAACAAAACTAATGCCACACCAAAGTCGATCATCTCACCAAGATCATACAAATGCTAGAACGCCACAATCACCTTCGTATCTTCTTTCTTTTCCTGAGCACAAAGAGGCTGCCATCACTTGTGTTACTAGGGTTTTTATGTGTGAGAAAAATAATGAGGAGCGTCTCATTAAATTGAAGGTGGCGTAGGTTTAGGCCAAAATTTTAGGAATGACCGATTCTTTAGTTTTTATTTTGAATTGAAGGTGTCAATAAAAGGGTTGTCGTGTGTATGTTTGGAAGGGAAAGGTAATACCGTATTTATTGTTTAGGCAAGATATCACATGAATATCCTCTCAAGGAATGAAATATCATAATTGGTTTTTATCTTCCAAAAACGTGTGAAGTATATATATATAGATCGGATAATTTCACAATTCTTCCAAAAAAACGTGTGTCCAAAATGTTTTAAAGATTTAGGATCAAAATCAAGAAAAGGAAAACGTGTGAAAGGGTATGATCAAGAGTGTATATCGTTTATACTAATTAGGATTTTAAATTTTTGTATTTTATTTTCTTAACATATGGTATTCATATAATAACTTAATTATTTATTTAGCTTAGGTTATAGTCAAAACAATAAAAATAATGTTAACGAAATTTTCAGGGTGTTATAATTCTTCCCCTCTAAAAAGAAAAATTTCGTCCGCGAAATTTGCAGAGAAAACGAAACGAAAACACAACGGACTGTGAACAGAAATGTGGATGAATTGTTTCTCATGACTCGATCTTGTCGATCAAAAATAGTTTGGGTTTCTTCAGAAAAGGTACATCGTACAAATTCCAAATCAAAGAGTAATATACCAAACATAACAGATGATACTCGTATCCCCTCAGAAGGGATACAAGGAAAACGTAGGATTTGACGGATATTTCGTCCATGGAATAGAAATAGACAAATCAGATGAGAACGTATCGAATGATAGCAATCATGAAGGTGCTATAAGTTTAACTCTTCAGATTTTCCAATAGTTCCGTCTTCAATACAACCTTTCAAAGGTATTCTCGGAAACTAACAGACATTCATTCTCAAAATCCAAAGCTTCATATTTTTACTCATAACAGATTATCATGAAATGGATCCATCGAATATGAGAGGCGTATATATAGCAAGGCATAGGTGTAGCTTTTTACAGATCGAATTCATATAGGCAGAAAACAGGTAGATCGATAACATCAAATGGCAGAAAGCTCTACAACAGCACTTAGGATTCTTATCAAAACACAAAAGTCAAACAATCTCATGTCGAGTACCCAAACATATCAAAACGTACGGCGATAAGGTGGATCAAACGTACAAATCGAAGGAATCCTAGGGTCTCACTATTCGCAGATAGTCGCAAACAAAAACAGAAATCTAAGGCTCCTCTAAGGCACTTCTCAAGACATCCTATGAACACAACAAGTGCACGTTATATGATGTAAGTATTATCATGTTGGCCAGACGTCATAATACTAGCATCATATAAATATGCCCTCATGATGATTGGTATGTGCTTATTCACATACCTTTTATTCACCATTATTAGACTATTATAGACCAAAAACTAACGTTCAAAGCCAAAGATATCGTGTTTTTGTGTTTATGACTGTGCAGGTAAGGATATTGCAAAAACATCATGAAAAGCAACCTAAAAGCCCAAAACGAGCACGAGATGTGGAAAAGAGTTTGAAAGTGAAGTTAAAGATGAAATTTACTTGTGAAAAGCCCGTGAAGACGAATTATTTCTCAAAGGCTCAAGAAAGTACAAGAGACGCTTAATCAAAGCTCCAAGATGATTATGAAGTTAAACTTTCTAAATCCGAGCTAGTGATCACTTTTATGCTTTTGAAGATCTTTGGAAAGCTCGTCTACACATCACCTCAAAGTTACAAGGACTTAAGTTGCTATTTTAGATAGTTAAAAAAGCGTTGTATCTCTAGTTTATGCTTAGTATTCACATAATTTGGAAGATTAAGGGGCTAAGTGCAAATTGTAAACAAGGCAAGCCTCCATGGCTCCCTTAAATACCCTCCCCTAGCTTCATTTTATGTTTGTTAGATTTTAGTTTATTTCAAGTCTTAGTGTAATTTTTAATTAATGCAAGCTTATTTTGGTGTCTTAAATCTTTCATAGTTTATTTTGGTCTTTTAATCTTATTACTTCTAATCTTTCAAGCTTATTTTGTTTCTTGTCATTCTTACAAAAGCTTCTATAAGCCCTTTACCACCTTTGCATGAGAATTTGTTTTCGTGCCTTATGATAATGGTTTAGGCTTATTCGAGCTCGTTGGCTTATTTGGTAGCTTATTTAGTGTCTTAAACTTGTTCCTTATTTAGTTTTCATAAGTTTTATCAAATTTAATAATTAGTTTTCGAATTAAAAAAGTGTCCAGAGTCTAAAATTGTTCCTAGCGAGTTTCACATTTAGGGTTTAGAGAGTATGGGTAATTTTATAATGGTTAGCGAGTATGTTCTTTTCATTCTAGCGAGTATGCTATTAAAATCCAGCGAGTATGTACTTGGCTGGAACCTAGCGAGTATAGAGCTTCATTTATAGCGAGTTTGTCTAGTTTGTTAGCGAGTAAGGATTTAAACCTAGCGAGTATCATTTCTAGGTAGCGAGTATGGGTTTGATTTCCTAGCGAGTTTGGTTTTCTCTTTCTAGCATTCTACATACCCTACACATGGACCTTTGTGGTCCTATGAGAGTGCAAACCATATTTGGAAACAGATATGTGTTAGTGATTGTTGATGACTACTCTCGTTTCACATGGGTCAAATTCCTCAGATCCAAGGATGAAACACCTGAAATCATCATCAAACTGATCAAGCAGCTGCAAGATGGACTCAATAAAACAGTCAGACTCGTCCGCACAGATAATGGAATAGAGTTTGTCAATCAACAACTTACTCAGTTTTATGAAGATCTGGGAATTAGTCATCAAAGGAGTATACCTCGAACACCTCATCAGAATGGAGTCGTTGAAAGACGAAACCGTACACTTATAGAGGCAGCACGAACTATGTTGATCTTCTCCAAAGCTCCTATGTTTCTCTAGGGAGAGGCAATTGCAACGGCTTGTTACACTCAGAACAGATCACTAATACATCCTCTTCACTTCAAAACTCCTTATGAGCTAGTGCATGAAAGAAAACCCGACCTCTCTTTCCTTCGTGTTTTTGGTGCATTATGTTACCCAAACAATGATAGCGAAGATTTGGGAAAGCTAAAGGCAAAAGCTGATATTGGAATTTTTGTTGGGTATGCACCAAAGAAGAAGGGTTATCGAATCTACAACAAAAGGTCCCGACAAATCATGGAAACCATCCATGTCACGTTTGATGAGCTGACCGAGCAAACGGTTCCTGAATACTCCAGTTCAGGACCCGCATCTAATCTTTGGACTCCTGGACCCATTAGCTCAGGGCTTGTAAATTCTTCCACCACAGATGCTCCTTCTGTGCCACCTACCAGTGAGGACTTGAAGAAATTGTTTGATTCAATGCATGATGAGTATTTTGAGCCTCAACAGAGAGTCGAACCTGAACAACAAGTCATAGGTCCTGATGCTGTTGCTAATGATGAACCTCAACCCACAAACGGGCCTTCCATCTCCATTTCTCTTAGTCAGAATGCTCCATCATCTAGTCATACCAATCACACAGATCAACACTCTTCAATTCCTCAAGAAGAAGCATCTGATAACACCTTTGAAGTGAATCCTTTTACTCAGCCACCTGATGAACCTTTTGTCAACATATTTGCTCCTGAACCATCTACTTTGGCAACCTCCTCATAAGATTCCAACACTGCTACTTCAATTCCCAGTCATCAACTTCATGAGCATATCAGAAAATGGACAAATGATCACCCGATTGACAACATCATTGGTAACCCATCTAGGCCGGTATCTACACGACGTCAACTTGCCACAGATGCTTTATGGTGTTTTGTTAGCAACGTACTGTCCAAAGTCGAACCAAAGGATTATAAAGAAGCGTTGACTAAAATGTCCTAGTTCACTGCAATGCAGGATGAAATCCATGAATTTGACAGACTAGATGTTTGGGAATTAGTGCCCCCTCCCGACTGTGCAATGATTATCGCCCTCAAATGGATCTTCAAAGTGAAGCTTGATGAATATGGTGAAGTGTTAAAGAACAAAGCTCGACTTGTGGCCAAAGGATACAGACAAGAAGAAGGCATCGATTTTGAGGAATCATTTGCACCAGTTGCCAGAATTGAAGCCATCAGAATCTTCCTTGCCAATGCAGCCAGTCAGAACATGGTTGTATACCAAATGGATGTGAAGACTGCCTTTCTCAATGGACACTTAAAGGAAGTTGTATATGTAAGTCAACCAGAGGGGTTTGTTGATCCTGAACGCCCTAATCATGTCTATCGCTTGAAGAAGGCACTATATGGTCTTAAACAAGCACCCAG
>LBNU01032524.1:7728-22751 GCA_014162995.1 Artemisia annua
AAAACGGGATGGTAGTCCGTATGTTTTTTTACTTTTCTTTTTCTAATTTTTTTTCGTTTTTTTTTCATACACTCTTGCCCTACCATCCAAAATAATACATCATAGGGGCCTCGGTTCTCCCCTTACACTTGAACTTTTACATACTTTACAATTAACTATTCTAATGACTCGAATTAAGATAATTGAAAACCTTGGAGTACTTTAAAATATTAACGCACATATGGGGGTAATAATTGACGTTCTTCCCCATTACTCCATTACATTAGTACTTTACCCATGAGTCCCAATCGTCCCAAAACAATATGTACAAGGATATGACTCGACTTAGCAACCATGTAATCAATTAGACAATTAACTAAGGGTTTAAACAAATGTTGTCACGGTAATGCACTAAAGGTGAGTGCATACAAGGTAGGCTAAGGCGATTTGGGTGTAAATTTGGGGTGGATTGTAAACAAATTCTTCCTTTAAGTAAAATGCTTAAAGTTAAAAACGAAAAGATAGGCTCTGAGGGGTGTACTAGGGGTATCGTGTACTAAAAATGAGTACAACGCTAAGGTGTGGGAGAATTACTTGACCAATGAAGTCAATGTAATTATAATACGGGTGTAAAACATGGGTTATCCTAATGCCTCTTATCATGTAGTAAATCTAACTACACGAATGTAGTCTCACTTGTGGATTTGGGATGGTCACTAACGCAAGTTCTAGAATCTATAAACTACCGGTACACACACAAGCACCAACAATGAATGCTTTTCCTAACAATTCTAGGGGTGAACCTCACATATTTGGGGGAAAATTTTTGAGTAGTACGGTTTTTGTGCTAGTCATACAATTCCCTATCCATGAGACGCTTATTAAGACTAAAGTTTCACTCCTATATGTTGTAAAAATTTTAAATTTGGCGCTAAAATTGCCCTAACAAATATTTCTCTCGGTTTTATTACACATCTACCATTAAACAAAACAAAAATCAAGCGTAAAAGCATTTTCTAAGGTGTCTTCATTTACCCCCCTTACATTTAAACCGAACATTGTCCCCAATGTTCGCATAAAAGATGTAAAAGTAAAGAAAATGAAAGAATGAAACAAATACTCCCCTGATTCGTTTGATGTGGATCGTGTGGTAACATGGTTAGATCTTCTTCCAAGATGATGTAAAAGCTCCAAGATCAAAGCGACGCCAAAAGCTAGATGTCATGAACTTGATTCCATGTTCATCTTCTTGTCCAATGTAACCTGTTAAACCTGAGAAAACAATCTAGGCAAACCTTGCGTAAAATCGGCGGCAAAATCTATATATGGATATAATGCTTGTGGAATGAAAGTTTTGCAGACTCCTGGAATTAAAGATGCAGTAATTTTTATAATCCGACAGAAAAACTAAATTTAAAAACTTTTTCTGGAATCAGTACCTGACGCCGTCAGAATTGATCTGACAGAATTCTTATGTTTAGTTTCCGGAAAATTTCTGGAAAAACAATTACCTTAATTCCTGGAATCCTGCAAAATTTCATTATGACTCGGTACAAGCATTTGACTCAAACAAATACTAGTATGTATGTTCATTTTATATTACTACAATTCATGTCCAATTCGTTCTTTATAAATAAATTTAGATTTCCCTTACACTTATCTTTTTGCAAAATACCTTTACATGTAGTTAAGACGAAGTTAAAAATAAAATAAAGCATTTTCACAATGTAATTTGAAACATGAATTGTTAGAAATAAAAATGAAACATACATACGGAAACAAATAAAATTCAAACAAACAAACAAACAAATAAAGCTTGGGTTGCCTCCCAAGAAGCGCTTTTCTTTATTAACGAGTCTTGTAGCTAGACTCAAAGTTACTCTACTACGTGATTCCATCGTTGGTCACGGTTTCTAGGTCATCCTCTGGTTTAGTCTTATATTCTGGACCTAGTTGCAAGCATTCTTTGTAGAAACCAAATATTCTACCCATGACATAGTCTACTCCTCAACGTCTATCCTCATCATTCCTATAGTAGACCGCTTGCTTGTGCTCCTTCTCGATATTTGGTAAAAGCCGGAATTGCTCTATCTTATATGGCATTTGGTAAGCTACCTCATCGGTCTCGTCCTTGAATCTAACTATATCTAGAAATGGGTCATAATTCATCTTAGAGGCCTCAACAAATGGCTTACCGAAAACTACTTGAGTCAAGCATGCATCTACTACCGGACGAATATCTTCGACGATCACAAAGTCGGTGACAAAGGTAAAGTTCCCTACATAAACACGCAATCCTCTTATTCTCCCCACAAAGTTGCTCATCCAACCCGTGTTGGGACATATCCTAGGTCCAAGTTTCTTTTTCATTATCCAATTGTAATGGATCCTAGTCATGATGTTTATGGGAGATTTAAGGTCTATGTAAGTTTTCCACACATGCACATGCCCAATGTTGCATGGTATGTTGATGTTGGATGGGTCAACCGTCTTAATGATTGGATTACCTAGGAAGTATGACGTCTCGGGGTCATCAAATAAATCCTTATGGTATGCACATTCTTCCTTAGTGGGTAACCTATTGAAGTGGTCCTCTCCATCACCTACTTCTTCTATTTCCCTTTCCTTACTCTCCTCAACTTCCTTAATTTCATCCTTATGTTCACTATTTACTTCATTTTTATCGATTGGCTTAATAGTGGCAACGTTAACAAAGTGGACATGTTTAGAGGATGAGGGGTCCTTGATTTGGGGTCCGCTACTTGTGTTCCTAGCGTCCTTATTCGGTGATGGCAACCCTTGGTTGTTGAGTGCTTTCAATAAGTTGTCTATTTTGTTGGTCATTTCCGTTTGTTGTTGATTAAATTCGGATTCGAACTTAGTCATACGAGCTTCTTGAGATGCCATAAACTTAGACATCATTCCCTCAAGATTATTGGTACTACCATAGTTATTGGAGGGATTGTTATTGAAAGTACGGTTTGAGGATGAACCGTTTGATTGAAAACGATTAGGCGGATTGGAAGAATTGTTTTGGGGCGTGTTTTGGTTTTGTTTCCACCTAAAGTTTGGGTGACTTCTCCAAGAGGGGTTGTAAGAATCACCGTAAGGGTTTGGCTAGGGTTTGAAAGTGTACCACTTTTCTCCCGCTCCGTCGGTACGCAAGTATGCGTAGTCCGCAAAAGCTTGTTCGGGGAGTTCCATGCAATCACGAGTGTCGTGGGGACCACTACAATACTCACATGAAGAAGTGATTTTGTTCACTTGACTTGAAGGTTTAGGAGCTTCGTAGGATTTCATGAGATACTTGACTTGGTCCTCAAGTTCCATGATCCTACAGTCGGAAGTGCTTGAATTATTCGAAGCCAAAGATATTGCCTTGACCGTTTTGTTCAAATCACGGGGATCATTCCAACTTTCATTGTCATAGAGAGCAAGATCTTCTATGAGTTCCCATGATTGTTCCGCACTTAGATCACGTAGCTTGCCATCGGCCGCTTGGTCAATGGTTTGCTTCGTGGGGATATTGATATGGTCATAGAAAATTTAGACTTGGAGCCAAAGGTCTATGCCATGGTGAGGGAATTTTTGGAGTAAGTCCTTGAATCGAGTACATGCCTCGTAGAGGGTTTCGCCTTGACGTTGTTGGAACATCAAGATTTCATTCCTTAGCTTAGTGGTTCTCCCCGGTGGGAAAAATTGAGCAAGAAGCGAGTGGTGAGATCATCCCAAGAGGTGATGGATCTTGTGGGTAGACGTTCTAGCCATTGACTAGCTTGGTCTCGCAGAGAGAATTAGAAGAGACGTAATCGGGTAGTCTCTCGAGTGGTAACATCAAGGTCTATGGAATCTACGATTTTAAGAAAGTCCTTGAGATGTTGATTTGGATATTCGGAACGAAGTCCATGGAATGCACATCCGCTTTGCACCAACCGAATGGTGTCGGATCGCAATGGAGACACATTGGCTCCTTGGGTGAGCTCAATGGTGTTTCGATAGCCTTGGTGGCTAGGACGGGAGTATTCTCCTAAAGTACGGGCTCTAGGAGGTGGGTTTGGTTGTGGAATGTTTTGTTGTGGTGGGTTGTTGGGATCAAGGATATTACCACCTTCCATGATGTCGGATTGTAATGGTTACGAACAAAGACACGAAGAAAAAGATAGACTAAAGAAAAACCTAGAAAAATAAAAATCTCACTAAAAAGGAGTCTAATGAGTAGACCTAAGTAAAAATAAAATTTTCAACCTAAGCAATAACTATTCCCCAGCAACGGCGCCAAAAACTTGATGCGTGGGTTTTGCAACCTTCGCAGTAGGTTTTACCTCTCAAGGGATCTTGAGAAGCTTACAACCCCCACCAGGCAGTGTACCTGACCGATGTAGTATAGTGAAGTGGAAAGTACCGGGGGATTGATCGTTCTCTCGGGGAATAGTGTCGTTAGGATTGAAAACTACTCTAGTTTAGGTCTAAGGGTTGAGGGATGATTCTTTTTGTGTTTTTTTTTTATTTTATGAAAGCAAGTAAAATCTCGGGTATTGGAAGAGTGGGCGGAATTAGTTGCTAGTCAACTAACCCAAATAACTACTTATGCAAATAAAAATAAAATAACAAGAAAAATAAATGTTTTGTGAAACTTATATGAGATAAAAATGTGTTTACTTAGATTTCCTTACTCCCTAACTATCTTTTACCGGTTAATTGGTTTGTTGTAGTTGTGTGGATGACGGGTTGAAGTCGTAGTACACATCCGATTCATGTTTCTTAAGACGTTCAAGCAAGTTACTGTATAGGAGGTTAGCCAGTTTTCTTAAGCCTAACATCGACTTCACCCACCCACAACAATCACAAACAAACCAACAACATGTAATCAATAGCTAGGTTTCATTAGATCTAAGCAAACACAAGAAAAACCTAGCCTAGCATGTTAAAGTAAAGACAAGCATAAGATATAATCAAACAACACATAGACATATTGATTGATTTGGAAGGAGACTTATCTTTAATTGAACATCAAGGTTTCAAGGGTGAAAAACCCCTGAAAATACAGTATTCTACGAACTAGTGTTTATCCCTAAAGTTCTCCCAAAAGTTGCACACCTAATGAATGAAAATTAGAAGAATATATATAGATTTTACAACTTGACGGCGTCACGTTTTAGCTCGTGACGCCATCACCTCGCCGCCAAAACCCTTCTCGGATTGCTTAGATCTACTCTTGACACCGTCCCCCTTTAAATCTCTCTGGGCCGTCTCTCTTTAAGCCAAAACGTGACGGCCTTCTTCCATTTACACGTGACGCCGTAACATGTAAATCCTCCAAAATATTTCTGGGGCGTCTAGTGTAAAAATCATCTACCTCTTTGTCAAAGCGTGACGCCGTCACCTTGTAAAGAGTGACGCCGTCAGGTACCTTTTCCAGCATGGTTTTGAGACTTTGTCGTTTTCTTCACTTTTATGCTCCAAAAACGTCCAAAATGCTTCCGTTTCCAGATTTCCTCTCCAAAGTACCTAAAATGACAAAAGGAACGATTTAAGGCAATATTTGATCAAATAATTACGGATTAGGGCTTAAATCCCTAAAAGCGTAACACTTTTCGCCTCATCAATATGTCTGACGGGGAAGACTTGGACGTGCTAGATGGTCAGAATCCTCATTACCCAATATTCCAAATTTGCTAACCTACTAAGTATTAGAGCTTGTTGATCTTTCCTGGACATGTCTTAAACAATTTACCCCATGCTTTATTTTGTGTTTTGGCTTAACAAACGTTAATGATCGTCAAGCTTTGTGATTAATCATGTTTATGTAAGTTTCACCTAGAATTACACTCTAATGCTTAAGTAGTTATGTAAGTTTAATCATGTTTATGTAAGTTTAACTTAGAATTAAACTCTAATGTTTAAGTAATGGTTTAATGCTATTTTATTACCGGCTGTTAATNTTAGAGCTTGTTGATCTTTCCTGGACATGTCTTAAACAATTTACCCCATGCTTTATTTTGTGTTTTGGCTTAACAAACGTTAATGATCGTCAAGCTTTGTGATTAATCATGTTTATGTAAGTTTCACCTAGAATTACACTCTAATGCTTAAGTAGTTATGTAAGTTTAATCATGTTTATGTAAGTTTAACTTAGAATTAAACTCTAATGTTTAAGTAATGGTTTAATGCTATTTTATTACCGGCTGTTAATAGCTTGGTTGTCAAATGTTAGTTTGTTGTTGTGAACAACCAAAACATGGCGTCATAGTTGCATGTGATAAACGTAAGCATGTCAACAGATTCTGTCGCTTTAGGAAACAAAGAATGCCGATGTTTCGGTTGGTCTATATGATGACACAATCCAAAGAAACATCTGATCCTGAGTTTCCACTATCCTTTTGCCCTAGAATTTCAGTGGTTCATATTTCCATGTTAAGTATTAAACACTTGTAATGTTTTGAACGATGCTATGATGTCAAGTAACTTAAGGCTTGCGTATCGGTGTTCGTATCGTATGTGGATTTTTTTATTGTTAAGTAACTTAAGGCATGTGCATTTTTTTTGTAAGTAAAATTTAAATGATCCCGGGGTATTTAAGGATTATGACAACATGAAGCACTTTACACATTTTCTGCATGAAAACAACATTAAAGTGATCGGAATTGACAAATTGGAAAATGACCCTAATTCAAATCCTAAACAAAGCTTCTTTATATACAACATTTGTAGTCGAGTTGGTGTACTTTCCTTCCTCATCACAGCACAGTACTTTCAAACCTTGTTTGGTCTTGACTCTAGATACTGCCACATAAAGTTGGCCGTGTGAGAACACTGGTCGTTGAAGAAACAATCCGACTTGTGTTAGCGTCTGGCCTTGACTTTTGTTAACAGTCATTGCAAAACATAAAGCGAGTGGGAACTGCCTACGGTTAAATTTAAATGGCATTGTCGTATCTGATGGGCTAAGAATCATACGTGGTATTGCGCAAATTGTACCAACACAACCTTCGGATATAATCCTGGCTTCAATTGCATTTATTCCCAATCGTAATACCTGAAGCCTCGTTCCATTACATAATCCAGCCGTCTGGTCAATGTTTCTCATGCACATGACTCGTGTTCCCACTTTCAATGTCAAAGAATGGCGAGGAATCCCAGCAATTCGAATTCTATTTAGGAAATCTGTTGTGTATAGAGCCTCATTGAAGTTGGTGTCCTGATCAGCAATACCAACCGTGTCTGAGCTCTCGTATGTATGTTCCTCGCCCATAAGTAATTGAAGGATGCGATCGTTAATTAAATCCACCAGTGCATTGGTTGGAGCGAGAATTGCTTTTTCCTGGAAATGTCCTTTTGTGTATAGGTTATCTTTTAAGTTCGGGTAGATTTGTTGAATTATTGTAGCAACATGATCGTCCGAGTCGGGTATCAACATATCATCCGGGAATCTGACAATGTTTTCGTCATCACCATCTTCTCTAATTGTACCATTTCCAATTGATAAGATCCAGTCAGCAAAGTCTTGTATTTCTTTTCTCTCGGCGTTATTTTTCCCCGCTTGTAAGCGCATGTTAACCGTCAATTCGAGAACGGTGTAATGTTGCCACAGATACGAAGAGTTGATTGCCGCGTGCACGACATCGTGCCTGTTTCCATTTGTAACAACCGGTAATATTTGCCGGAAGTCTCCTCCAAACAACACTACTTTCCCTCCGAATATTTTAGTGGAAGGTTCACCGTCATCCGTTCTACATATGTCTTTTAACGTCCTATCAAATGCCTCGTAACAATGCCTGTGTGTCATCGGAGCCTCATCCCATATGATTAGGTTAGATATCCTTATCAAGTCTGCAAGTTCACTATCTGCAGGTATATTGCACATAATCATCCACTATATTGATAGGAATAGCAAATCGATAATGGATTGTTCTACCACCTTCGAGCAAGAGATCTGCAATTCCGCTAGATGCGACGTTTAACACTATCCCTTCTTGTGATCTTATTGCAGCGGATAATGTCTTGTAAAGATATGTTTTTCCAATCCCCCCGTACCCGTATACGAAAAACATGCCCCCTTGCTGTGCATTAACGGCGTTGATCAATGTATGGTATACACCTTTTTGCTCGTTCGTCAATGTATTGTACATGTTTACATGCGTTTGATGTAATTCATGAATGTTGTACCCCTTTTCGGACGATATCAACCTATTGTAATTTGACATTGTGAACATCTCATTTGGTAGTATCATGTTTGGTATATGTCTTAAGGTTTTGTTGTTGCAAATGAGCATGTGTTCGATGTATGTCAGGCATATGTTCTTCTTTTGGATATCCGATAGTACCAAGTCTGCAAGTAGGATATCACGGTTAGTACTTGGTTATAATTTCGGGTATTTGAGCTGCACTCTTAAAATATCCTTGTTGTTAAATGTTTTAATTATTATAAGAGGGAACACTTGTGTGATTATAGTTTTGTTTTAGTTTTATCATGAATACATGTTATTATCTGTATTATTAAATACCTGGATTCTTCCTTTTAAGTCGCTCTATACGCTCCACATCATCTGCCATTACATGCCATGTTTTTTCATACACCATTTCCGGACGAGACATGCTATCTGTCATAATTAGGGTGACATAAAATGAACGTAAATAGTGTCCTGACCCCCACGTACTGGCTTCCAACAATCCATCAACGTACTCTTTGTCATCCTCCAACAACCCTCGAGCTTGACAAGCTTCTTTATACGTAGGATATATAACACCCTCAAACTTTTTAAAGTCCTTCCAATCTGTTGCACCCCTAACTTTGTTTAGTAACACTCTCAAATAGAATAACTCACCGTACGCTGGAGGAATGTGATGTACACGGCCAATGGATTTCCCTTTCTGTCTTTCTACCCACATTCTCTCTTCTGGTTTCCATACATAGTGTTCAGGAAATTCATGGTATAATAGTTTTCTTGCGTTCTCGTCTACCTTGTTTGTTTCCATCCACTGGATAAACTTTGTGTCATTGACCGATGCCTTTTCCAACGTGAAATCTAAACTCTCTGTCGCTTCAAATATAACTGATTGTTTCCCTTCCTCGTGAAATGGTAGCCTCTCAACCGGCGGAAATCTGTAGTGTATATCAAAAGCGTAAATCCTCCACGCTGCTTCGCATGCCGAAATATACCTACTGTCATAGTAATCCTTAATTTCGTCAACGTCTTCATCTTCAAGAGCAGTTGTGACTCTATTTGGCCCCTTATTTATGTACTTGAAAAGATATTTGATTGACCCAGCCTGGTTGCACCATTCGACGTTGATATGTGATTGATAACGTCGAAGCAAACCAGGGTTGTACGGTACAACGTATCCATTATGCAATTCTGTTCCGCTTTTTGTTATAGTAGAACCATCATTCCTTCTTTTATAGATTGCATACCCGCTGTCATCAATAAATGTCTTTTCGTTGAAATCTTTTGGAATCTTTTTCGTGCATTTATTCTTGACTGTGCAAGGGCAACTTGGTCGCTGCGGCCCACATGGACCATGCATCATGTGGTCGGTGACAATCTGATAGAGTTCCGGATCCTCGTTCTTATCTGGTATCTCTGATTATATAAACCTATCTATGTCTGTCGTCGTGGTTAATTTAGCCCTTTTTTCAAGAAATAATAAAATGTGTGCGTGTGGGAGGCCTCTTTTCTGAAATTCGACTGTGTAAACCACTGTATTAATAAGATGCCATTAATTAGTAAGCATATTGGATTTGGGAGTAACGAAGAACACCATTGTGAAAATAAATATATCAATTTAATACCTGCTTCTAGCTTTCCAAAATATTGTCCATCTTTGAAATCTCGCATGAGGTTGTCAAGTTTTTGTTAAAAAACCCATGTTATTGCATCTGGTCTGTCTTCTGATTTCAAGCCCCTCTCATTAACAAAACGTGCAATCTCCGGCCAATTCGGATTGCATGTAAACATAATAAACAGGTCTGGATATCCATATACTTTGCAGATTGTCATGGCATCTAAGTAGTTCTGCATCATATACCGTGGGCTTCCAGTGAAGGATGATGGCAATATCACTTTTCTGCCTCGTAATTTGACTCCGGATTATCCATCTTCAGCCAGTTGAGCTAATCTTGCGTAAGTCTCACTTCGCAGGTCTTTATTTTGTTTTTTGACATATTTCATTCTTTCGGCTTCAACCATTGTGTATGCGTCGACTATAAACTGTTGAATCAACCTTCTCGCATTCAGACACATTGAAATAACGCCTGGCCTTTCTTGCAACTGATATGTGAAATACTCCCTCATTGTTAGCCTTTTTTTTTTGTTTGTTGAAGTATGGTCAGTGATACCTCTATGATATATATCTGTTTGATATCCATCTTCAGCGTATGGAAACAACAATGGATATTGTAGTGCCAGATAGGAAGGATGTAATTCACTGATTCTTCTTACGCCCCCTTCCTGCAAGTGCAAAATAATATCTCTTTTGTTAATTGTTGTATCAACATCCCCCATGATTAAAGTCGCCACTTCATCGGCTATTGGTAAGTTATACTCTCTTCCATCGCGTTCTCTTGTACCAATGAGACGCAATTTTAACTTGCTCCGGTTCTTTGCAGACACAAATTGTTCACCCGCCATACGAAACTGAGCAACCAATGGGTTGATTGAATCAAGCATGTCTCGTAGCTCAACAGTTAACTCGTGGTCTAAAACACTGGTTCCTGATGTTGTTGTTTCATCGTTGTTGTAAATACATAGAGAATAATAAGCTATACGTTATACCATGACATTAGTTATTCAATTTAATGTAATACTTGTATGTTTCTTTGTACCTGAAACAGTTCATTCTATTTTGTATCTCGCTCGCTTTATCGTAAATATATAATTGGGCGAATACTGTTGGTTTTCCTCTTTTTGGTAACAAAGTACCCATTTGATGGTAATTTTCGCCTTGTATTCTGTAACAATATGGTCCATATCCTTTATTTACCGTATTGTCTTGCTTAGCACCTATCGAGGTGAAAGCGAACATTGAATTGTAACGCCGGATATTATCAATGAACGAATTGCTTTTTGGGTTATTTCCACTAATAAGATCTAGTAACAACGGTGGTGGATTCACAATTTCATTTGTTAGCATGACCTTCCCTCTTCCACAACAAAGAGAATACGACCCATTAACCGTATGTGTGCTTCCAACCATACTCTCCGAATGCCATAACAGTGCGTTGCAATCTCCACATTTATAAATTGGATTTCCATGGTCGATGTAATCTGATGATCAATAAAACGCGAAAGCACTTGTACTTTATTTAAAAAAAACGTATATGGTTATAAGAACGTATATTTTACTCGTACCTCTAGATATTCCAACAAATGCATTTGTTCGTGGATCATTTTCATCTCCCACCCATGTTGGTTTAACAAAACCACCTTGGGATATCTTAAGCCTAGACAGTTTGGTTTTTTGCTTAAGTCTCTCTGACTTGCGTTTAGAAGAGTGTACATCAGATTGTATGTCGCCAGCGTAGATAGGTTGTTTAGCTGTTGGTGCAATAATGAATTTTGTGCTCAGTTGTATAAATAAATAAAAATTATAGTTTGTTTACGTTATCATAAATATCTTACAATTTTTAGTCGAGTCATTTCTAGGACGTCCTCTTGGTCGTAGAGCCATTTGGTTGTCTTGCACTGGATCACAATAAACATATTGACCACGTGGTTGTAATAGGCTAAACAAATAACAATTATATTTTGATCAAGCTACCGTAAAGTTCTTATGCGAGTGAATTGCGTTTTCCATAGTCTGGCCCTCTGGTCGAACGGCAACTGACGTCCCTTGTGTTGGAAGTAGTCTACTATGGTCAGATGGCTGATTCATTGTATGCGTCATCGGTTGTCTTCCAGGTTTGCGTTTTTGAAATTGTTCAACGGTTTGAACACCTGCATTCATTTTCCAAAAAATTAATAAATGGAGTTTTAAACTAAACATTTTTTACAAATGTCTTTTAAAAATTATAAGCCCCATTTATTGTACCTATTTGTTGTACCGGTCGTCGGCCTCCTTGTCTGATAGATAAATCGATTGTATCGCCGCCATCTATAATAACGAACATGTTTACTAACTATTGTTAGGTAACTATAGATAGAATTGAACGAACCTATTTTGTTAGTTATCTATATATAGAATTCAACATGCCTAGGAGCTTACGTGGTAATTTTTTTCCTAGTTTGGTTGAAACACGTGTAACAAATGATAAGCAACATTTATCGCACCTATTCGTTGCACTGGTCGTTTGGCTCCACGTCTAATAGTTAAATCGATCATACTACCACCATCTGCAACAACAACATGTTTACTGAATATTGTTAGTATCTATACATGTAACTTAACGTGTTTAGGAGTTTAAATCGAACCTTTCGTTTGAGTCCGTTGCCTGCCAGGACGTCTGATGCTCAAATCAATTGTATTGTCACCTTTCATTCAACTACTATTATTGGTTTTTTTCAACTAATAACATGTTGAGCAAGTTTTCTTGGTAAAGTGTATTTCAATCATCAAAATTGATAACCATGCGTCAATTTTAATCAGATATACACTCACATAACATATGACAATGTTTATACGTTTTATAATTGCAAAAATATTTTTAATATACTCGAAAAAATTAGAATATTATGTTAACATAAAAAGATAAATATGATATAGGTTATTTTGTTTAAATTTAATATATATCTATCACAAATTTTACATCTTCATACTTATCATGTTACTTCAAATTTTTGTTTGATTTGCTATATTAATGAAATATCTTCATTAGCATTACCACAAAGTTGATTAATAATATTTCAGCCAAATATAATTTTTTAAATATACATTCATATAGAAAAATAACGTGAGTAATAAATTTAGAATTTATAAAACTCAAATTTGTACTAAAACTTAGATGATACGTTAACATAACAAATACACTCACATAACATATGACAATGTTTATACGATTTATAATTGCAAAAGTATTTTAATATACTCGAAAAAAATTAGAATATTATGTTAACATCAAAAGATAAATATGATATACGTTATTTTGTTTCTATTTAATATATATCTATCACAAATTATACATCTTCATACTTATCATGTTACTTCAAATTTTTGTTTGATTTTCTATATTAATGAAATATCTTCATTAGCATTTGTTTTATATTTATTTCTGATTTTAAGGTTAAAGTTATATCTAAATTATAAATATTGGATTTTTTTAAACGATATCCATATGCATAGAAATGTCAAACATATGTTGCTAGACATGATTAGGTAATGGGAATTAATACGTAAAACCATTATATTTCACGGGGCAAATGTCTTAAGGGCATATTTGGTGATTAAAGTGTCCCCATGCAAAAAATAATGGAGTCAAGATACAATCATATTGCAAAATCATATTTATACAATATGAAAACATTATCCAAATCGTTTCACAAGCTAAAGTTCATATTATTTAAACATAAATAAAGACAGACGTTCTTATATAAAAAACAAATACTGTAAGATTTAAAAAGAAATAAATTGGAAAACATAAGACTTATGGAATCAATGTGTTGTTTATCAAAAGTCGTTGTCACCACTGCTGTTATCAGTTGACTCATAATCGGTGGATCCGTCATTAATAAAGCTTGCTAAATCATCAGTGTCCGATGCATAGCTTTTAGTATACGCATCAGAATCGACTTCCCAAGCTTCGTCATCGATATAGTTAGCACAAATATCTTCACCGTTCACTTTACCATTAATATCAACCATTTGATCCCGCACGTCATCGTAATCTTCGTCCATGTATGTGTGTCCGTAATATAATCCCCTGGCATACTCATCATCCTCGTCCGTGTATGTGTATACGTAATCATCTACACACATATAAAAAATATAATTTTTTTTGTTTAAAAAAAGGAAAAAAAAAAGAAAAGAAAGGTATATGTAACTCTGGATTGTTAACATTTACTATAAAAACTAACCTTGTGTGGAGTCTTCTACTTCATCAAGTATGGGATATTTAGGTTTATATTCGACCAAAGGATACCACGGTTCTTCTAGATCATTTATGTTAACCCAGAAACCATCATAATCGTCTTCAATCGTTGTTTTGTTTTCGTCCATATCCTCGTCTGTATCTTCATCTAGTAGCATAAATTTATGGTGTTTATATTCATTAGAGCTTTGAGATATCTTCGATCGTTTAAAGTGGATTGACGCTTCATCATTAGACAGCTGAGAATCACAATTAAAAATTTTACATGTTATTTGAGATGATACGGGTGCTTATGTTTAAAAATAATGTGATGACAAAATTTAAAGGCATACCGGTGTGTCATCACACTTTTTGTTATTAGCTCCTTGTTTTGATTCGGATAGTCCATTTGTGTTTTCATCATCACGTGAGATACAATTAGAGTCTTTTTTGTTTACAGAATTGCCTTTTTTGATCAATCTTCGACGTTTACATGCAACTTGTTTAGGCTGTAAAGACGCAAAGATTTTTAAACCATTGTTTAGTAAATACACATAAAAGAAAAAACAATTATATTACGTTAATTTTACCTCCTCACTGTCTGATATGACAACAACGGGTGCATCTTTTTTCATCGAAACAATAGATGTAGACTGCAATCATGTCATAGTTTTTTTAGCTAGTGTGTTATGCATACACGTCATCTAATAAAAAGTTTAACAGATTATTGTACCTCTTCATTGTCAGATATAACAATGATTGGGATATTTTTATTCATCGCATCATCGTAAGTAGATGGAGTCACATCCTTTATTCTTCGATCCACCACCTTAAAATATAGAGGTAGGAATAACATCAACTAAGTTATAATCATTATTACTTAATAATAACGTATTAAGTCATTGAACATGCATAGGCCACTCAAAGCAATTGAATCAAATAAAACCAACCAAGGGAGCCATATATATCTACTTGCATGCCCTTGTTAGTGAACTAAATAAGATTTGTATTAACAAATAAAATCACAAAGATTAAAATAAACCAT
>LBNU01032524.1:22935-43973 GCA_014162995.1 Artemisia annua
AAAATTTTTAAAAAAAAAAAAAAAAAAAAAAAAAAAAAAAAAAAAAAAAAAAAAAAAAAAAAAAAAAAAAAAAAACACTTAAAAGTCTTTTTCTGAGAATGCCAAATGCATCTCATCATATGAATAATACTCTCGCTCCTCTTCATCTTCCTTGCCAGCTTCATCAACAATAACACTGCTACTGGTTTTTGTTTTTTTTGGACTTCCTATACTCCTTGACATCCATCAAAAGCTCCTTCCTCCTCTTTCTTTTCAGCCTTTCTTTCAGCCCTTTTCTTAGCCTTTTTCTCTTGCTTCTCTTCCCATTTTCTCTTCTTTGTGGCTGTTGCTTCTGCAACCATCCAATCATAAATAGCAGCTACAGATTCTTCAGGGGCATCATTGTGGTTGACCTCTTCAGCAGCTGTATTCATTGAGAAAATCAAAATATAAAACACATACTTAATTTTTGTTTATTAAATTTTAGAAATATTAGATGTTGTTACCGTACCTATGATTTGTGGTGCCTGAGCATTGTTGTTGTTTTCAGCCATTTTAATGCTATTGGAAGATTGATATGCCTGAAAAAAAAAGAGATAGTATGTGATAATGTGTATGGGTATTTAGATTGAAATCACATTGACATGTATTTAACCACTAAGTTTGGAATACAAAGGGTCTAATATTAAATTCTAATTTAATTAAGGAATTATGTATATTTTTAAAAAATATGTCTACAAAACGTGGAAGATAAGTGTGGTAATTTCTCAAAATTAAATTTGTAAATATATCGGTTAGGATTGATAAATATACGATTAAATAATAAAGTTTGTTAGAAATTTTATTTAGGAAATAAATACCTTTATACAAAATTATTAACAAATATTAAATCTTTATCAATACATGTTTAAATTGTATGAAGTTCATTCCTTTTTTCCCCCCTGCTTGGATACATGTATCTTGTTTAAACATACGAATTCTAATTTATCTTTTATAGTATGCAACTTATTTAAAAATTAGAAGATATGGTGGTTTTTTAAAAAAAGTGCACATAATACATGACACTGTTTAAATATAATCCTACAATTTCGAACTATAATTCCATAAGCAAAGTTTACTTATGGGATATAATTAATTTTGTTATATACCTACGCTTAAAGAATATTTTAAATCAATATCTAATGTGTTTTATACATGCATTATGTATGCATATAATAACATAATTTTGTAAAAATGCACTCATATAAAAAATCATTCATATAAAAAAGCACATAATACACTAACATTTAATTAAAAATTAGAAGATATATTAACATAACAAATACGATCACAATATACATGATAAGGTTTATAGGCTTTTAAATCGCAAGAATATTTCTATAATACTTAAAAAATATATAATATATGTTAACGTAACAAATACAGTAAAAGATATTATACTCAAATAAATTATGATTCAAAAATATGAAGATATGCATTAAAATTAGGCTATTAACATTTTGATAAGAAATTCGACATTATGTATAAGTAGATAAATATGGTATATGGAATTTTGTTTAAATTTATATCTTATCGATGCCTATAAATGCTTATTGGATTTCATGAAAACCTACAAATTCCTTCGTGTTTGTTCAAAAATTCTTTCGATGGGTCGTGAGTACTTCCCTCCATCAAATGTAGCAAACAAACGGTCAAGAAGTGATCCTTCATCAGAAGATACACCAACAAATTCGAACAGAAGCCAAGGTGTTGTGAGGTATTTTCTACCAGGGGCTTATCTTGATCAGCTCAATAGAATAATAAGACTATTGAAAGCAAGAAACGTTGGCGATGAACGAAGGGTGATGGAACTTCAAGAGGCGATTGATGAACAAAATAAGAAATATCACAGCATCAAGAGAGGATTGTAGATGTTAAAAAGCAAATGGACTATTATAATCATTTGTGATTTCGTTTGTATGCAGTGTTATTTCATAATGCTTTTTAAAACATTCAAAGTTAACATACTTTGATTTTATTTATATGATTTCGTGTTACATTTTAAACTTTTATCAATTCATTAATTTAGACCTGATGTAGATTCAAAAAGATGGAATGCCAATATATAAACGCATGCAATACATCCATATACATATATATGCCAAGGCTACCTTGCTAGACATGATTAGGCGATGGGAATTAAATATAACATCATAATATTTTTCGAGACTTCAAAATAGCCAAAGTCCCGTCTATAGTTTAGGATACATCTATCTTTTTGAAAAATACAAACATATGTTTTATTCAACCACTTTCCTTGTAACTTATGGTTTAAAAATTACAAATTCTTTTCTAAAAATTAGAAGTTATGCAATGTTAAAAAAATAAATAAAAATAATGTAAGACACGATGTAAAAATAATGTGCCGAATACACTTGCTTATGCACATGAAAGACCAGAAATGCTGCAAAATGGTATTCCTATTTTCATGCAAAATGGTATTCCTATTTTCATTGGTTGTGTGAAAATTTAAAATGGCATGTTCTTTGTATACGGGTACGGGGGGATTGGAAAAACGTATCTTTACAACATCCCATGAAGGTGGTAGACATCTCTGTAAACCAAAATTATGTGATAATTAAAAGGATTTAGTAACAGGTTTTTTACAAAATATCAAAATTATGTGAACTCTTAAAATATAACATTTATTTTAATTAAGACACATATACAAAGTTCCTAACACTAAAAAAGAGATGTAATCAAACACAATTATTGATGGGACACAACACATATTTTCAAAGTTGCATGCATAGATAATATAAATGAAATAATGATGAAGAAAGAAACTAAATGCATGTATTGATAATATAAATGAAATGATGAGAAAGGAAGAAATAAAAAAGCTTGTTAGTTTATAGATTTTACTAAAACTCAATACAAAGATTTTAACAATTTGCACAATTCAATGATTAAAATACAAAATCTTGCAAAGTTTTACAAAATTATTAAAATACAATGTTTATAAATTTAACTAAAACTCAATACAAAGATTTTATCAAGTTGCACAATTCAATGATTAAAATATAAAATTTTACAAAATTATTAAAATACAATGTTATTAGTTATTTTAAACAATTATATGTAATTTTTGTTAAAGATGCCATGCAATACATACATAATATGTGCCACCAATTTATAGGTATTAATGTATATCCAAGGATACAGAAATTTTTAAATCAATATCTACCATAGCAATTAAGGTAAAAAAACTTTATATCCCAAATATAATGATAATATCACTCAAGTAACAAAGTCAAATCATAATAAAATAGAGAAAACAAACACATCCTTTTTTAGCAAGTATATTGTGCAACGGCAAAAAAATAAAAATTTAAAAAAGATAAGTTCTATTTTGATTCACAGCATTCACTCTTTTCCAGTCCCACGCTCACCATCTTTTTTGAAAGGTTCTTCAGTTTCATAAGCTGATGATTCAATCGTCGAGTGATGAGTGCTCAAACACTCATCATTTTTGGTCAAATCTGAGCTGCAAAACATTTAAAAACACTCAAAAACGCATCAAAATGCAGAAAATATCCAAGGATCGTGTTTTATATATTTTAAATGCAAAATGTTTAAAAACAAAGGAAAAACGAACAAAGTTTGCATAATTGGCAGTTTCAGTCCCCCAACTTTCAAAGATTGTCAAAATTAGTCCCTAGTCAAAATATTTCAAAGAAAAGTCAACTTAAGTCCTTGAAAAGTCAAAAATGTTCAATATTGATCCTTGGATAAAAGTTTTCATGAAATGGCAAAACAAACCCCTCAACTTTACAAACTTAGCAATTTTGGTCCCTGGGGTTTCAAACTTTGGAAAATCACATTTTTTTGTCCTTGGGTTATTCACAGATGGCAAGTTTGGTCCTCATGGTTACTTTGGGAAATTTACATTTCAGGCCCCTTGAATTTCAGCATGTTACATTTATTACCCTTGGGCTTAAAATACCACATAACCAAACGGACTCTATTTTATTACTAGCCCAAAATACAAATAAACCCAAAACCAAAATTAAACCCATTAAAACCCCAACTCCACCCTTAGTCCACTACACCCCTGGCCCAACAACCCTAGCCCATTTACCCTTTTCATAAAAACTCCCCACCCTCGTTTTTTATAACCTCCCCCCAGTCAAACACAGAGTCAAACTTCTCACCCTCCTTCCCCACTTGTGTACCTGCTACTGCTCACCTCCATACCTCCACCTCAACCTCACCAATCCTTGTCCCCCCAGCCTCAATAAACCTCCAAGAAGCATTAATGACCCTTGAAACTCTCCAAGCTACCCCAACTGCCACTTTGACAATTTTGGCGCCAAAAGCAACTTCAAAGGCTGGGATTAATTTGACTCATCCAAGGGCTGTGAATGGAAGTGGGAAATGCTCAGTGGTCTCCACAAACCCTAATGGGTCACTATTAGAAGAAAGAGAAGCAAGAAAGAAGAGAGTGTAGTCCTTAGTTAAATTTTCATAGTCGTTTTAATGTAATTCACTTTCCCAGTTATTGAACTTAGTTAAGAAGTGATTTTTTATCATTCCTAGTGTATTCTGAGTACTCTTTAATATAAATTTCAAGGTTCCCAGTTTGAATTCAGATTTTGCATTTTCTATTAAAATTATCATATAGCTTAATTAATGTTAAAAGATGGTGTTTACTGTCCCTTTGAACTCATTTTAGTTTAATTATAAGCTTTCAAGGTATAAAAAATAGTTTAGCTTGAAAATCTTAAAAATACCAGAAATCACAAAAAAATAGAAAAAAAAAATAAAAAAAAATCCATAAGGAAGAAGAAAAGAAGAAGATTGGAGCATGGTATATGATGGATAGCTTGGTTTAGAGCCTCAAGGGAGGTTTTAGGACAGGTTTTGGTTCATAGTTCTTGGTTTTGGATCACACAGGACATTTGTAAGCAACTTTCTCATTTTGTGCTTATCACTGTTGCAGTTCTCAATTTCTGCTTAATTATTGTTTTCATGCTTGCTTAGTGTATATGAGTTAAGATATTGCTTAATTAGATCCACTTGTTCACTAGTTCCCATTGTTTTTTTTAACTTTCTCTCACAACTGTCATTTTAGCATCATAGTTATTCTTAGGTGTTTGATGTTTAGATTGGTAATTCTGTGGTTAAATTAGTTTATAGGATCATAATATGTGCTTCTGAATCAGTCTTATGGCCTGAATTAGTGTATTGCTTTGAAAATAACATTTTCATCAGTTTTAAGGGGTGTTTGGCAGTACTTGTTTGATTGCATGTTTGTGAGTTCCAGTGGTTAAAAGTTGCTTAGAATCATTTCTCAGGTTCATTGTAGTCTCAATATAGCATATTATCAGTAGTTGTAAGTTAAAAAGTAAAAATTAGTTGTAATATCCTCTAGTTGCTTAACTGTTGGAATTTTATATAGGATAATCTTCACATTAGGCATAAAGCTTGTTCAACTTGCTTAAATTAGTTTCATTTTAGCATAATACATCTAATTTAGTAAACTAGGAAGTTTTAAATCTCAAATTGGTCAATGTTCATACAATCTCAAAAAAGTCAAAAGTTACCTATCTGTTAAAAATGGACAAAATTTCTAGGACTTGCACAGGATTCAAAAGAAGTTGAAAATGGAAATTTCTTGGTTTTTTATGATCTGTGGTTGCTTGTGTGTCTAAATCAACAAGAAACTTGGAATTTTAACACCATTTGCTCACATTAATTTGGTCTTGAACTTGCCAGTGTGATCAGTTTGTTGCCCTGTGCCCAGACCCTTTTCAGTGTTGACCCATTTTTATTAAGTCCATTCCTTGCTCATTATTTGACCATTCTGTTTGAGATTTGGTGATCTGAGATCCCTGGTGGCTTGACTTGTTTGGTGTATATTTAGTTTTTCCTTATTAGCTTTTTAATCTGCTTATTTTGTACCTCATAATTTGCCCCTTGGCCACTGTTATTTCTGTAAGAAACTCAATTTACTGAGTTTGTTAGTTTCATGTTCCTCTTTGATTCTAGTTCTCAGTATTGTTGTTATTTGTTTGTTGTGATTACCTAAGCCTTTATGTGCTTGTGCTTGTGCTTAGTTTTAGCTTATTTGCTTAATTGTTGTAACTGCTTATTGCAATATCTCACTTGAACTCTACAATTCCATCACTGTTACCCCTTTGAGCTTTCACAAGCTTGTGTTAGTTGATTATTGTGTTCATTCTAGTTCATTTGGCTCTCTTTGGGTCTTTTCTTAGCTTGTGCACCTGTGGTTCTTGTTTGGTAGCTTTTGAGTTAGCTTTCACCATTCACTGACTCAACTGAATGGATTATCCATTTCAGTGAATTGAGCCTAGTTCACAAACTCTTTACATGTTCCCTAGTTGAGTTTAGCCTGAGATTATTGGTTTCTTGGGGAGTTAGTAGTACTAGCTTTCCACTTTCAAGCTTATTTGAGTCCTTAGGGCTTGTTGCATAAGCCAAATTAGGCCTGCAACCCCATCCTTGGACCTGTTTGAGCTCAGTCTTGGGAATTGCTTATTCTGCTTTCATTGTTTATTTTTGTTTGATCATCTGTCCTTTTCCAGCTTATTTGCATTGAGCTTTAGTAGTTGTAGCTTAATTTCACCCTTTGGAATAGCCATTGGCTTATGCCATAGCTTTTCAAGCTTGAAAAATCTTTTTTTGAGCTTATTTTGCACACTGTCAAGAACATAAGTTCCCACTTAGCTTATTTTGGATTTTCTCACAACCTGTTTTCACAAAAGTTGCTTGTTTCTAGTGTATAATCAGTATTCAATAAGAAAAATCCAAAAATCATCAATTTACTTTTAGTGATAGCTTCTATTTAATAGGATTTATCTTTTTAATTTATTTTCTATTTTTTTTAAATACTTAGTAGTTTTCATATTTTTCCTAGGTTCCTGGCATCACATAGTATTTGTACAAATAATTTCATAATTTTATCTTTTCATTTGGTAATTATAATAATTAATTTTAGTTTATTTAGTTTTAATTAAAAAATCAAAAATAAAATCATTTAGTGTTTAATTTTAATCTCTAGCATCTTTTTATATTTTTTCTAGCTTTTATTAATTATATAGTAACTTTAGAAAATAGTTTCTTAATTGTTACTGTTCATTTGCTATTATTCTTAATTAAATTAGTTTAATTAGCTTTTAATTAATAATTAAGTAAATAAAATCTAAAATAGTTTATTTATAAGTTTAGGAACTTTTTATAATTTTTTAGGATTCCTTTAATTGTTAAGTAGTTTTATAAAAAGTTTGGTAATTTTCTAAATTGGCTTAGTATTTATTTTAATTTAAATTAGTTTAATTAGTAATTAGTAATTAATTAATATTAAATAATTAAAAAGTCTAAAAAAATATTTTTCTCTTTCTTATAATTTTCTTTTCTCATTAGGTTTGTAAAAATATAATTTTCATCACCAAGGTATTAATAGTTTTCCAATTTCACTTTTATTTTTGTACGTAGACGTTTATTTAAACGTAAACGTACGTTTTTAGGATTTAAAACTTTTTTAGGGTATTTGGTCTTACGTGTTTGTTGATATTAATCCTTTGAATCTTTTTCTTCATATTTCCTTAGTATAATCACTCAAACCCTGTTCCATTCAAAAATCACTCGATCACATATCCGTTTTTGTACAATTGCACAGCTCGTTGGGATTAAACGACCCGGGGATATTCTATACTCCTCTTGGTTAGCATTGTGCCCTGGATTGCTTGACTTGAGTTGACCAAATCCTTGGTCAGTTTTAGTTGACTGTTCAGAGCCAATCATCGAGCGTGGCCTCTTTCTAATGTTTCCAGCTGATTGCACACCTGACGTGCCATTTTCATTTGCCACAAAACCGTCCTTGTCAGGATTGCAAGTAAATTCATCCACTTTTTCCTGCATCATTTGCCAAAGTGTAGTTAGTTTGCTATAGATTTTTTGTAAAGCAAGCATGTTCACCAAATTCATCCGCGAATGCAATGATTAATACCTCAGTGTTCATTGGCTCAATGTTTGTGACATCGGTCTCAAATATCTATAAAGTAAAAACAAATAGAAGTTACACGATTTGTCATGCAAAACTTAGAAATGGTTAAATATATATAAATATAAAAATGCTATTCATTTACGATACCTCACGGTTAATATTCGATGTCAAATCATTTTTGTCGGCTTGATCATGTTCAACATGATCCACTTCATTTTCCTCGACATGATTTTCATTGCCTGAATCCCGAGGTCGAACATTAATATATTCTTCCTCGTCATCGGAGTACTGTATTCCACCTCGGTCGCTTTCATTATTGCGACTCCTATATTCAATATTTTGCTCTTCATCATCCGAGTACCCATCTCATCCGAAACACCATGGTTGTCGTCCTCATCATTACGCTGTTCATACTCGGAATCATATTCACCATCCCCCACATAATGGAAATCATCATCAGAGTTTTGTGATGCGTCCTCCTGAGACTCATAACCGTTCTCCTGAAGGTTTTTACAACAGCGTAAATTATTTTTTATATAAGAAGGTGCACTACACGCCTCAGCTCTTGTATATTAAAAAACGCTTTAATTAATAAAAAAATATAAACAACGTCTTCTGTCACCCTTTTTAAAATACTTTATTATATCAACGTCTTCTGTCACCCTCACGGTTCGATAGATGTGTCTGTTGTTGTTGTGATTAAACTCAGTATATTTCACTTTAAAAAGATATCTCTTCCCGATAATTTGATTCAGGTCGTTCGGAAAGTACTGGTCAGTATCCATGCCCTGTTCCTCCATGATCTCCCATGCCGTTAAGTTCGTCATCTTATTTACATTGTTATCAAAAACAACAACTTGTGCAGAACCGCTATCATCGAATATTCTGACAATGATCTTGAACCTTAAAGTTTAACAAACATACATTAGTACCAAGTAATAATCAAAGGATATACATATCTAGTAATATAATTTTACTGTATGTATATCGTACTTAGAAGCAACCGCATATGTCTCTCCATGTTTTTTGCAAAGCCACAATTGTTTTGTGTTTCTCGAACTTGTTGCTTTCGAAGTAACTGGTGTTACTCTGCTGCTACATGTCTTGCACCCAGTGTATGCCCATCCACTATCATATTGTATGCTATGTATGGTTGCATACACAACACAACACGAACCCTGAATTTTTTTAGAAAGTATTATTTATAAATCGAGTGTTCCAAATAAATTATTCACTCAGTACAAAACTATTTGATTGCACAAAATAAAACAAAACGAAACATCACTTACCAGTTCAATGTCACGAATAATGCCAACAACTCGCTTGACACACCCGTGCATGAACTCCGCAGGTGTCACAACATGGGTACCTTGATAGCATGGTTCGATTTGGAATCGTATTGGATCATACCCATCTTGTTGTTCGTAACTGTGGATCGAATATTTTTTTTTAAGTTAATCACAACCGACAGATATACTGGAGGTAAATTAAAACATTTACCTTTCTCGGAAACTTAGCAATTGCGGAATATCCCTGTTTATAAAAATCTTCGAGCCAAACAAAGCATTGTGTACCGTTGGTTTGTCTGCATTCACTAGTACAAAAATGGCCTTTCGTCACACATGGTCGATTTTGAACGGTCACACGGTAACATTTTTACGTGACTAAATGTACCAGAATAAAATAAACAGCCACACTTGATCCGACTTGTGTGACCATTTCGGAAGATATATGTCACACATTTGTGTATTTATGTGACTAGATGGTAACTGGTAAATATTTTCCGATCATTTAGTCACTTTTAATTTGGGACGTGTGACCGATACAAATCATCTTTAAGCATTAGTCACACTATATATATACATATGTGACAAATATATGTCACACAATTGAAGAGTGTGACCAAAATAGATATATGGTCACATGAAGTAATTGTGTATGTGGCTAAATTATATAGTCAAGTTTGTCACACATTATTTAAACGTGACTGCTATTCTTTGTTGAATATTTAGCCACATATGAATCTGAAATGTGTGACAACTGAAAAGTAAGTTTGAAGTGTTAGTCACGATATGCATTTAAAAGTGACAAATATATGTCACACACTTAAAGAGTGTGACCAAATGTCATATATGGTCACACTTTTACTTTTATAGTTCAAATGTTTTATAAAATGATTTTACAATATTTCTAAAATTTTGATATCTCCCTCACATATTTTCACTACTCCCGCCCACTATTTCCCCAAAATCAAATTTACATTTTCATTGTCCCTAGGTCACATATTTTCACTACTCCCGCCCACTATTTTCACTACTCCCGCACACTCGACAACACCATTTCATTTCATTTCCCCTAAATCGATCTTCATTTCATTTGATTTCATTTCCACATAAACCCTAAAAATCAAATCAAAATCAAAATCCACTAATATCAGAAGAAGAAAGATGTTGCGTGTCGCGGGTAGGAGATGTTCGTCATGGCTGTCGTCATCACCGGCCTTATCCGCCAAGATCAATCGCAACCCGGTCAACCTCTCTGCCGTTGATTCAGATAGCTCCAGATCTGTT
This sequence comes from Artemisia annua, assembly GCA_014162995.1. Classification (NCBI taxonomy): domain Eukaryota; kingdom Viridiplantae; phylum Streptophyta; class Magnoliopsida; order Asterales; family Asteraceae; genus Artemisia; species Artemisia annua. The sequence goes on from LBNU01032524.1 coordinate 33,493, forward strand.
TCTAATCCTAATCTTACGTATCTCAATTCCATGATTTTAAATCATATCAGAGGTCAGTCAATCATAATGATTTCGATATATGCTTATAGATGCGTTTTGTTTTTGTTTATGTGAGTCGGTTAAGGTTGTTCATGATTTGGTTTTTNTTTTTTTATGTTTGGTTGTTAATGATTTGTTGTTGTTTATGTTAGGTTGAGAAACAAGTAATGAGTAAGAAGAAGAAGAAAGTTGTCAATGGACCTGTGGTACAGGCAATCGAGAAGACGAAGACTAAGACCAAGACTTCAAAGAAGAATGCCAAGAAACAAGAATCTTCATCTGACGAGGATAGCCCGCAGCTCCTCAGAATCAGAGGAAGAGCAGAAGAAGGTATAATATTTATATGTTTAGGTTTGTTTATGTTATACATGATTAATAAGTATGATTTTTATGGTTTATACTGCTTGTTTGTATTTTTGAAAAAATGATAATAAACAACTTAATGGTTTATAAGGAAATTGGAACCTTGTATTAAAAAAATTTGACGTGGTACTGTGGTAATTCTTATAATGAATGGGTTGAAACGAGTTATGTATCATCTCTAATGGGTCAAATTTGAAACAAGTTAGTTAACAAAGGTGACTGGTCAATGGTCGCCAAAATGTATGCTTAATTTATCACACCTCGGATATGAGTCTAACTGTGAGGATTTCTCGCCTACACTCTTGACAGAGGACCACAATAGTTACGGTCCAGATAATAAAATGAAAGAACAGGTGCCTGGTTCAGAACAGGGGTTTAAAGCATTAAAATTTGTCGTATTAAGTGAACTTGAACTTATATTTATTGGAACATTGTTGAATTAGCAAATGGTATGTTTGATATAGGAAAATCTGAAAAGGAGGCTAAATGCGAGAAATGAGCTTATTGACAGCCAATTTGCTTTAATTAGCAAATGTTATATTTTTCTCTTAGTCGAGTACTAAAATCTGCTTATGATATGTTTGATTTGTGTTAATATTTTTGCAACTGTGTTATTCTCAGGTGATTGAGAGCAAGATGAAAGACGCAATTGACGATGGCTATTCAACTTTGGATGATGCTATTCGTGTTTCCGTCTTGGAAAGAAATGGGCTTGGAGTGGATGCTTAGACCTAAAGAAGAGGACGTCAAACAGAAATCTGTACCAACTTCTCATCTTCCAGAAGAACCTCCTGCGAGGCTCCGTAAGACATTCCTGTATATTAGCTTTATTTTATGTCTGGTATTGAATTTAGTTTTATTGTTTGTGAAGTTTGCAACCTCTGTTTCTATCGTGACGTATATATAATACCAAGTTAGGTATATAATATCCAATAAGCTCGATACCTTTACCCTTGTAAAATTTAAGTTGGCCCCTGGTCAGTCTGTTCAAGCTTCTTTGGTCTGCATGAAGTTTCGTCATTGTTTTCAAGTCACTCTACTCTGTAGGTGCTTGCTTATCTGTATAACAAGTAATTCGCAATAGGCGTGCTTTTACATCATGTTACTGTTTTATCTTTTAAGGCGCTGTTATGGTTGTAGTTTTTTAGGGCGTTGAGAGTATGATGTATCTTTAATATCTGAAATGGTTGCTATCATTTGTTCACCTTGCAAGAATTGTTTATATTTTCAGATAAAGAAGGTGAATCCCAGAGAGCTGAATCCTTACTTCAGGAATGATGGAAGTTGCACCTGCTCTAGAACAATTGTGGAAGCAGAAAGATGAAAGGGTTAAGGAGTTCTCGGATGTTAAGACACAAATCCTCAAAATATGTGGAGAAATTGTAGGGAATAGTGACCGTGCAGGAACCCAAGTTGTTGTTGACGTGTCTGATCTATCCTTGAAGAAGTTGGACGAATTCCATGAGCAGCTGCATGAACTTCAAAAAGAAAAGGTAAAGCTATATCGCATACCCGGCTTGTGAAGAAGAGAGTTGGCTTGAGGATTGCAATAGGGTGTGTATATTTTAGTTTTAACTCAAATATATTCAAGTACAGGTTGCTGGTGGGCTAGCAACTACCAATCAGTACATTTATTCTTTAAAGAGTAAACATATGGAGTGTATTGAGTTGATTTATTTTGCTGAACAATGGATCATAGTAGTTTTTTTTTAATAGTTACATTTTTATGGTTTTATCTTTTATGTAACAGGATGACAACAGGTACAATGCAAGCAGATGCGCACACTTGAATCTTAAGAGAGCTAAAAAGGCCAGAATTTTGGTGAACAAAATTCCAGGTATCTAGAAAAAAAAATTTACACTTATTTTTGTTGACATGTTCTGAACTAGTTTCATTGTCATCCTTAAGTCCTTAGGTATGCTTCTTGAACAAAATTCCAGGTATCAAGAATTCGAAGGTTACTCATATACTACAGAGCTCTCTAGGTATGCTTCTTGATTTCTTAACTTGCTAGTTTGTAATCTAAATGATTTCACTTGTAAACTAATGTTCTCTTGACTATCTCAAAACTTGAGCAGGCGGTGATTGTAAAACACTTATCTTTGTCCAAATTAGTCCAAGCTCAGCAGACCTCAGAGAAACTGTTTGCTCTCTGAACTTTGCAAGTCGTGTGAGAGGTGTTGAGCATGGCCGTGCTCGAAAATAAACTGATGCCACTGAACTTTTCAAGTACAAGCAGCTAGTAATTTGCTTTAAAATACACTCATCAAATTAGGACAACAATTACTACCCTGCCTCCATTTAATGCCATTTCATGTTCATTTATTTGTTTTGCTATGGTGTGCAGGCGGAGAAAGCAAAACATGATGAGAAAGTCTGTGCAACTACGTCTATCTGCTACAGAACACATATGTAGAACTATGCAATAGAAAGTACATAAATCACCTTTTAAGTTAATTAAAATTAAGGTAGTGAAATGGGGTTGAGTCGGGTAGATGATCTAGTTTACATGTAGTCCAAATTATATAATATATGTGAGAATATAATTTTTTTAATAGACTAAATCCAAAATTTCCTTTTGGTGGCATTTGACCAGTTTTCTTGTTACTTATGCTGCATGTTAGAGATAAAACATAACCCCGATTGACCCATCCGTAGGTAAAAATGACTTCTTTTTCGTAAGGTTTTGGCATAAAACTTAACCCCAATTGATCCATTCATAAGGAGATAATGAGTTGAAATACCCCCTCAGCTCGCAGTTATTAATGAAATAGGCTCAAGTTTAATAACTAATCGGTGATCTGTTGAAACGTGTATACTGATGGTATGTTTTGATTCACTTGATATTGCAGAAATGGTCGAAAGTATGAAGAATGTTGCAAACCTTGATGTTGAACTTTTTGTGGAAGAGCAGAATCTGCTTTTAGTTGGGTACAAGAATGTCATTGGGGCAAGGAGGGCCTCTTGGCGTATCATGTCATCCATTGAACAAAAAGAGGAATCAAAAGGAAATGAGAGCTATGTCAATCTGATCAAGGGCTATCACAAAAAGGTTGAGGATGATCTTTACAAGATTTGCAGCGACATTCTCGATATCATTGATAAGCATCTGATACCATCTTCTGGCAAAGGTGAAGCTATTGTTTTCTACTACAAAATGTGAGTCATATTAATCTACAATTTGGTTATTTAGTTGTGAATTTGATTATGTACGACATTACAATTGTATATTTGATTTAGTTATATACATTCGAGTTTTATTCAATTTGAAATTACTTTTTGTTTTTAATTTTGTTATATATATATATATACTCATTCCAGCAGCACTAACATAGTAATAGCAGTACTAACTTAGTACTAGCAGTAGTAACGTTTATCAACATTATTGGTCACTCTTTCTTTAATTTGATGTGTGACTAAATATTACAAAATGCCACACAAACTAAAAATTCATGTGGCCATTGGATGAACAATAGTCACACATAATACATATTTCTTCACTAAACAGCATATGGTCACGCTTATTAACACTTTTGGCCACTTTATGTTTAATTGTATGTGACTAAATACTCAAAACAAACATTCTTTGTGTGACTAAATATTACAACAGGCCACATAAATATAAAATTTACGTGGCCATTGGATGAACAATAGTCACACAAAATACACTTTTACTTGATTTTAAAAAGCATATGGTCACACTTATTAACATTTTTGGTCACTTTTTTTTAAAAATTGTATGTGACTAACTAAAAAAAACAATACATGTTGTGTGACTAAATCATCACAAACGTCACATTTATTATATATTAATGTGGCCACAGGACGGGAAATAGTCACACATAATACACATTTACTTGAATAAATCATCTCAAATGTCACATATATTATATATTTATGTGACCAAAGGACGAACAATAGTTACTCTCAAAAAACATTCGTGTGACTATAAAGTGTTTACGGTCACTGATAATGACTAATCCAACAAAACTTGTGCCTAATTTGTCACACATATTCGAGGTTTTAGTCATTCTTTTTCGATGGAAAAGGCCACGAACTCAACAATGTGACCATATGCCACCTACGGTGGCGGGACCTTTAGTGACACACAACGAAAAAAACGTGTGTGACTATATGCATATCGTCACACATTTTTGGCGTGACTGATACAACTTTTTGTACCAGTGATTGTATATAAGTTTGATTACATTTAAATATGTGGATTTACAAAACAGGAAAAGAGAATAACTAAAGGATATACAACAATATAGAGATGAAATAAGATGATGCAAAACTTACTATCCCAGTATTTAACTTTCCCAAGCATTAAGATAAAGTCAATATGACCATGTTCCTGAAACCTGTCTTCGTAATCATCCCACAGCAACGGCCAATTATCCCAAAATGTACAATCAACCCTTAAAGATCTGCAGAGTTTACCAAAATTAAATGGTAATACATGTAAATTGCATTATGGAAAAATTAAAATTTGTAGGGATTTAGATTAGTTCACTTACTCGGCGTCTTCGATGACAACTGATCTACGTATTTTTCGCCCTCCATGACTATTCACCTCAACAATATTTCCAACACCTACAACAGTTCCAATTATATCTGCCAATTCAATAGCATGATTAGGTTGGTTGAGCTAAATAAAAACTTATTGATAGCCATACAAAATACGCCTAAAAACAATGCATACTGACACAATCGTGCTCGTGATACTCATAGTCCGTATCCAAGATACGCGCGAATGGCTCATTAATGAACCCAAGATAGTTTGTGTCCATGTGATCAGCACGGGTAACATCGGTCCCTTTGTAAAAACTAAGCTTCCACTTGTGTGGTACCAAAGGCATCCTTCCACCATTTTCAGCTACACCAAAATTTGATGTGACGTAACATTGACCCTCTTGTAAAAGAGGTTCAAATTTAAACATCAGTTCCTTTTTTATGTATACTTGAATGCGGTTGCACTGTGACAAAAATTGAAAAGTTCAGAATGTTTGTTAACCATGCATGAAAACAAAGTATTATGAACGTATCAAGAATACCTCTTCATCCTGGAAAACACAGTCCAAACTATATGGATCGTGATCTTCATTCAGCCTATGAGATTGCCAAATCGATATGCATCTTCCTTTAATTTCCATGTTAATAATCATAGGATCGACATCTTTAATTAGAGTCATCCGTCATTCTGACACGCTCATACCTGAAAATTTGTAGCAATCCTATATAGCAGCCGAATGTATCCAAATAAAAATATATGATTGATAATAAAAAAATACTAAACCTCGTGTGCGACCCCCAAAAGCAGGCATGCTCATGGTGGTATGATGAGACGAAAAGTGTACCCGTTTTAAGGGGTCATTTAAGCCCTAATTCGAGTAAATGTGATCAAATATTGCCCTAAATCGTTCCTTTTATCATTTTAGGTACTTTTGAGAAGAATTCTGGAAAACATGCATATTTGGACGTTTTTGGAGCATAAAAGTGAAGAAAACGACTAAGTCTCAAAAGAAGCTGGATTTCCTACCTGACGGCGTCAGAGTCACAAGGTGACGCCGTCAGCCAACGTTGACAAAGGAGTGAAATCTGATTACACTAGACGCCCTATGAAGAAAACAAGATGTTTACACCTGACGGCGTCAGGTGTTAGAGAATGTAGGCCGTCAGGTGTTAACTTAAAGAGTGACGGCCCAGAGCAAATTAAAGGGTGACGGCGTCAGAAGTAAATCTAGGCCATCCGAGAACCCTAATGACGGCGAGCTGACGGCGTCAGAACCCATAACCTGACGCCGTCAGAATGTAAAATCTATATATATTTTTCTATTTTTCATTCATTAGTGTGGAACTTTTGGTACAAGTTTGGGAAAAACCCTAAAGACGAATTTGGCTGTATTTTCAAGGGTTTTTCACCCTTGAATCCTTCATGTTCAATTAAAGATAAGTCCTCACTTAAATTAATCAATATGTCTATGTGTTGGTTAATTATATCTTATGCTTGTCTTTCAATTAACATGCTAGGCTAGATTTTTCTTGTGTTTGCTTAGATCTAATGAAACCTAACTATTAATTATTGGTTGATTGGTGTGTTATTACTTTGTTGGGATGAATGTTTCATCAATGTTAGGCTTAAGAAAACTGGCAATACTCCTATATGGTAACATGCTTGAACGTCTTAAGAAACATGTAACTAAGGCATACTAGGTTATTAAGGTAGTATTTAACGCATGAGCCACTGTTTACAATCCCTATGATTATGTGTACGCATAGTTGTAGGAGGAGATAAGAGCTCATAGAATTGGGGAGATATGTATGCCACCCCATGAATTGTTAAGGAATACACCCGTCATCCACACAAGTAATACATACACCAATTAACCGGTAAAAGATAGTTAGGGAGTAAGGAAGTCTAAGTAAACACATTTGTCTCCATATAAGTTTTCACAACCACAATAGTTTAGTTATTTTATATTTTTCTTGCAATTGTAGTTTTTGGGTTAGTTGACTAGCAACTAATTCCGCCCACTCCTCCAATACCCGAGATTTTACTTGCTTTCATAAAAATATAAAAATACAAAAATAATCTTCCTTCACCTTTAGACCTATTAGAGTAGTTTTTCTATCCTAACGAACACTATTCCCTATGAGAGAACGATCAATCCCCCGTACTTACCACTACACTATACTACACCGACCAGGTACATTACCTGGTGGGATTGCAAGCTTCTCAAGATCCCTTGAGAGATAAAACCTGTTGCGTGGTCGCAATCCCACGTCCATCATGGTACCTCTCTTTTGACGCATAGACATTCCTGGGATAAAATTATACACGATATTAGAATGTAAAAACATACATGCTCAAATATCCAAAATGCCAAATAATTTATTCATTAATAAAGAACATGTAGAAGTACCCCTAGCGGTAGATGCATTCAATCAAGAGTTCCTGCTTTGATCCCCGCTTGTACCTATAAATAAAAAAAACGAATGATTTATAATCCACATTGTATTTAAAGAAAAATAGGACATATAGATGACTTTGCCAATACACAAACCGGATGAAACAGATGCATAATACGAATTCTCAACATTGGTGTTTTCCCTGGCTAAATGTGGAAACGAAGATGCCGGGGTTGGAAGTTCCTCATATTGTGGCGTGTATGATGCAGCCATTCCAAAATTTTTATTTGCACGTCGATTAAATCCTGTAATCACAACAACGTGTTACACTTAGCATTTGAATTCAAAAAACCATGTTCAGTATGTAACAACAAAAAATAAATACCTTTATCAAGCTGGTTTGACAATCTGCCTGTCGAGCTCGTTTGACCTGAAAAAATTATTTTGAGACATCTTCGAGGTCATTTTGGGCGCTGTCATGGACTCAGCATGTTAATTGTATACAATTCTGTTATGATAGTGTACAAAAAACATACAAACTAATGGAAAAAATATATAAAATAACCCGATGTAAAATTACATTGCATTTGCCTTCCTGGAGTGTCACTTGTAAACATCCTGGTTTCCTTCGTGTTAGCCTTTGTATTTGCAAAATTAGCTGGTGCAAGTTACATAAAACATGAATTTTATGTCTTCGAAGGAAATCATTACACAAATGCATTATATGTGTTTTAAATTTTCACGCAACAAATGAAAATATTAATACCATTTTGCGGCGGCTCTGGTCTTTCACGTGCATAAGCAAGTGTATTCGGCATAGTTGTTTTCCCTTTGCCATAATCTATAGAGGGAAAAAAATTATAATGATTAATGATATAAGTAATTAAAACACACACCAAAAAACTCAAATAACATAAAATAAAAAGCAAAAAATGGGAAAGACCTCAACCAAAATTTTGCTTGATAATATTTACCATACCTGTTTTGTTAATCGGTGCCCTACCTGGACGTCGATTACCCGAATCATTCAAATCGTTAACATCTACAGTTAACAACACATTAGATAAATATCGTTAGCAAAAGATGTATAGTGCTCAAGGAGGGGAACACAGCTTTAAATAGGTTTTAAATTTTCACACAACCAATGAACATATGAATACCATTTTGCGGCATCCCTGGTATCTCATCTGCATAAGCAAGTGTGTTCGGAACAATTACTTTCCCTTTGCCATCTATAAGGGGAAAAATTAAAATGATTAATGGCATAAGTAATTAAAACACACACCAAAAAAATTCAAATAACATAAAATAAAAACAAAAAAGGGAAAAAAAAAACTCAACGAAAACTCGTTTGATTATCATGATCTATAGATTTTAGCTAAAAGATGATACATAATATTTACCATACCTGATTTGTTAACCGGTGGCCTACCTGGACGGCGAATACCGGGATCTTTCGAAGCATTAACATCTACAGCTAACAACATATTAGATAAATATTGTTAGCAGACGATATGTAGTGCGCAAGAAGGATAACACATTATTAAATATCATACCTATCTTCTTATTTGTGGTCTTCCTCTACGTCGGATGCTTAAATCAACAGTATTGTTCACCCCCATTGATGATCCACCATCACTATCTGTGTTTAACAACACGTTAGGTAATTCATTATGTAAAACATACTCATATAATTATAAGTAACACAATATGTTTATAACAAATCTAAACAAAGCCAATCTCCTTTTGTGTGTCCCGTTGGAGTGTCACCTTCATAAACAGATGAATCAACTGTGCTCGGGTTCTTTTTAGGATCTTTAATGAATGTATTTTTATAAAAAAACATGAATCAATACCAATAAAAAAATATACATTTACAACAATTATAATAAAACATTCCTACCTTGTGTCTGCCTCGTCGGTGTGTCATCTTCAAACATGCAAGGAGTGTTTTCATCTACATCTCTTATAGGATCTGTAAACAAATCAATTATAAAAATATGTTATACCAAAGATGCTTATAATAAACAGTAGGATGATTGAATGTGTCGCAACATTACCTCTAGACTGACCTACTGATGTATCACTTCCAATCGTAGTGGTACGTGCTAACGATGTTCTGCGATTCGAGCCTTTAACAGCTGCAGATTAAAGCATATATTTATAGATATATGCATATTTAGATATGTAACGAAACACTGATAATTTAAATTTACAAAATCAGACATCCCTAATAACAATCAAACAAAGAACAAATCTAAATAGATAATAATACACCAGAATAACAATAGATCAAACTGCATATCTAAATAGCTAATGATATACCTGCCGTAGTTTTCTTAAACCTTTCCCCCTCTTGTGTTTTAGCTTCTCCTTGTTGTTTGTTTGCTGGAAAAGCATAAACATTAATGAATAATCAAATGAATAATAAAAGAGACTGTAGTACAACCTTGGTTGAGCTTGCTAATAGTATACCTATTGGAAGGTGAGTAAAAAAACATACAACGTTAATAACAATACATCAAATCACGTATATAAACAGTTTATAAGATACCAGTTGCAGGTCTCCTTAACTTCCCCTCCTCTTGAGCTTTAGCTTTTCCTTGTTGTTTGTTTGCTGAAAAACGATAATGTAAACATCATCACATGAATAAAGTAAACATCCTATTATGAATATTGTATGAGATTTTATTTTTGATACCATTAGAAAGCCTCAATGAATGTCGTTGTGGCTGCATGTTTTCGTTCAGGTTTCAGCCGTTTTATAAAAATATGTGAATGAATAATGGACATGTATATATAGTGAGATTTTAGGTTACTAATATTTAGGATTGTGATAAGGTCGTTTAGAGGATCAAGTCTATACTTATCATAACACGAAAAAATATCATATATCAGAGAACAGTTTCCTAATATTATGTGGATGCAAAACATAAGTATGAGTGTTACAGTGATATTAAAAAAAATCATAGTATCATAATAACTTTTAACAAAGAAAACGATTCTTTTTTCAATTTTTTTTCAGCGATTCTTGATTATTTTTTGTCCTCTTTCTTTTTATTATTTTTCCATATTTTTCTGAATTTTTTTTGAATGTTACTATGATATTAATCCGCACCATCCCTACTTAAAATCCAATCCGCACCGGATCCCTTCCCTATATATATAT
>LBNU01032524.1:53682-76899 GCA_014162995.1 Artemisia annua
AGGTTATTTAGGGTTATGGTACCTCGTGCTCTAAAAGCTTGTTTGGCAACAAACGTTTATCTTTTTCTTCTTTTTTTTCAAAACACTCCTAAGTTTCAAATGCTACTTAAAGAAGTGTTTACCTTTTACATCATTTTATGTATCTTCTACAAAACAAACTACTATTCCTAACAACTATTGCTAGTTTCGCAAAACATACACATTTTGCTATTTTTATATAATTAGGGCTTTTAAGTATTTCAATTTTTTTAATAATACATCGCTTGTCATTTAGAAACTATAATCGCCCTTATTAGCCCCACACTGCCTTATTGGATTGAATTAGTTTCGTATTTAACCGATAGTAATCCCTCAATGCACTTTTCTTATTCCATCCGTAATTTCGTATAATGATATACTTGTCATTTTTCAACATACAATCAAATCATATAGGGTAAACCTAAGTGTTATCTAATGGGTGTTTGTTTAGCCTGCTTAGTGGGATTATCAGCCTATTTAGCAAAAATAAGCCAATTTTAGTGTTTGGATAACCATATAAGCTTGGGCTTTTGAGACTTATTAAGCACGGGAGGGGAGTTGATAAGCTCTCTTTTTACCTCCTTATTATAAGGAATCCAAACACTCAACATGAGCTTAGCAGCTTATTCCTTATAAGGCATAAGCTACATATTGAGCATAAGCTCAAGCACCAAAATAATAATAATTAAAAAAAAAAAAANAAAAAAAAAGCGCGCTTTGGCAATGGAAAGTAGAGTATGGATCTAGTGAGAAGAATTTATGAAATGAGAAGAGTGAGAAATAATTATAGCCACATATTTCAAATAAGGAAAGAGGAATAATAGGAGATGCATCTATTTTTCATGGGTGCATCTAATATTTGTGGTTGTAATTTCTTCTCATTCTTCTCATCTTAACTATATTTCTCATTTGATCCTAACTCATGGAAAGTAAACTAATTAACGACTGTTTTGGCCCTCTTGAATACGTTGTCACTTGTTAGTTGTTATTATCATAGATATGAAATTTGAGAGTATATGATGAACTTGTTTTTTTGTGTACAAAAGATGGTATTTGACTGTGAATCTGTGATGACATGTGAATTCGCTGATTTAGTTCAATTAACTTATACTTGTACCTTACAGTTTTGTGCTTCTAGTATAATGGAAATGGTTCACGGGACTCTTAAAGCATCAGAATTTTCACCAGAAGATGTTATTAGCAGCATGCCATATAATGTGATAAGTAATATTCTGGATTGTATGCCAATACAAGATGCAGTAAGGACTAGCATCTTGTCAAGAAACTGGAGATATAAGTGGACGACACTCACCCGCATCAAATTGGATGTGATATTCTCTGAGTATCTACTAGGAAAAGGACATGAAAAAATTTATGAGAGGATTATAAGTAGGCTCCTTCTTCATGTCAAAGGTGACATAACAGAGTTTATCCTCTATATACCACAGGGCAACATATTGGACGCTGATGATATTAATCATTGGATTTTGTTCTTGTCTGGAAAACGAATTAAGGAGTTCACTCTTAAAAATGGTAATTTAAAGAAACTTAAGGTGCCTACCCATCTTTTCTCTTGTCTAGAGTTGCAACATTTGTTTATCTATAACTGTTGTTTTCATCGTCCACCTAATTTTCATGGTTTTCCGAATTTATTGAGGTTGAACTTGTATGAAGTAACCTTTGAAGCTTACAAATGTGGTGAAATTATCACACGGTGCCCCTCACTTGAAAAATTTGTAATCACTGATTTCGAATTTACCAGAATAGGAGTAGTCAAACTGGATGAGATTGAAAAACTTGAAAATATAAGTATGCTATCTTTGTATTTGTGTAAGCTTGAGGATACGAGGATGATCAAATGTTCTAGTATCTTTCAACATTTTTGTCTTCTTCCAAAACTTCAGGAGCTTGAATTACAGTTTGAAGGGTCCAAGGTAAGTTGTTTCTTTACAATTCTCGTGTTAGTATATCGCAAAAAGCAATATGAGTTCCTATAACTAATTAAAGTGCCTTTATATGCGCTCTTTTAGTTCTTGTCCGAACAGGGTGGTGCAACGAGGGCCACGATCGCCTTTCCATCCCTGGAGACTCTTAAATTATCTCACATAGATCTTAGTAATGATACTATGTTATCATGCACTTTGGAAATAATTTTTGGCTCCCCAAATTTGCGGACTCTTCATATCGAAGTGAGTGAATGCACCTTTGTATCATATATATTCTTTAGCTTGAAATCTCAGAGTTGTGCATTTAAATACTAATTAATCTTGTAGGGTGAATACTGCCCACCCCGTACCATTTCCCCTTCAGAGGTAGACTACAACAGAATTGGGCTGCTGCAGCTACGAACTGTGGTGTTTAAACGTTTCAGTGGTTTACAGAATGAAATATGTTTGATCAAGTGTTTACTCGCTTGTTCTCATTTGCTAAAGAAGATCTCTATTTACCCCAGACGGTCCCTAAACTCCGATGAACTGTTGATATTTGCTGCAAAGTTGTTGAAATTCCATCGAGCCTCCACCACAGCGGAAATCGGCTTCTACTACTAGTTTTAGTATTTTAAATCTTTCTATTTTCTAGTATCTCTGTGTGAATTTGGTTGGTTAATCGTATGGCTTCAGCAACATCTTAGTTACGTAATCTTAGTGAAACTTGTGATCCAAACATAGCTCTTTCTCTTGTTTGTGATGCAAATGGGCCTTGTGTTTTGACATAGCCTAAGGGGAGATAAGATGTAGTCAATCATTAATTACTCTGATTAACATGGTATTTTTCATATCCTACACTTGTAATGAGTGTGGATGTTAGTTTGATAGTAAGGTGGAAAGGAAACAGGATTCTTCTGATGACTATAACTAATGTCTGATGTTGGAAAATTAATTAGCTAGTCTGCAATTCATGTTATATACTAACCTTCTGAAATTGATGAATGTGATGGATAGTTAGCTACATGGTGTTTCCCTTGTAGTTTTATGTTTAGCTATTTCAATATTTCATATACCTTTTTTTTTTTTTTTTTTTTTTTTTTTTTTTTTTTTTTTTTTTTTTTTTTTTTTTTTTTTTTTTTTTTTTTTTTTTTTTCTTTTTTTTTTTTTTTTTTGTATTGAAGAAATGCTCATCATTTTCCATAGGTCCTTCCTTATGAGTTGGTATCATGTGTCGTATATCTTTACATAATAAGTAGGGTCATTACACTAAAATACAAAATATTTCATACATGATTCCTGTTAATCTTGCATCGACACACCAGGTATGATATCAGTTTGACTGTGTCGTATATCTTTTGGTGTACAGAGGAGGTGTTCCATAATTCGCGTTAAGCTTGTGTTCCAAGACACTAACATTGAATCCGGTTCTAATTTTGCAGTGGTATTATTGTATCATGGCCTTTGAAGTGATATAAGGTTCCTGAAAATATCATATAGAAAGTTGATGTGTTTAAACTTAGCCTAAAGACCAGGCTTAGATTGGGCCTAAAGACGACCAGGCTTGTCGTGGTATACTTAGCCATGGGAAATTTGGGCCTAAAGACCAGGCTTACGGGGAATGTAAATTTTGTGCAACAAAAAAGAGTAGATATATCAAAACGAAATAANTTTTTTTTTTTTTTTTTTTTTTTTTTTTTTTTTTTTTTTTTTTTTGTATTGAAGACATGCTCATCATTTTCCATAGGTCCTTCCTTATGAGTTGGTATCATGTGTCGTATATCTTTACATAATAAGTAGGGTCATTACACTAAAATACAAAATATTTCATACATGATCTTGCATTGACACACCAGGTATGATATCAGTTTGACTGTGTCGTATATCTTTTGGTGTACAGAGGAGGTGTTCCATAATTCGCGTTAAGCTTGTGTTCCAAGACACTAACATTGAATCCGGTTCTAATTTTGCAGTGGTATTATTGTATCATGGCCTTTGAAGTGATATAAGGTTCCTGAAAATATCATATAGAAAGTTGATGTGTTTAAACTTAGCCTAAAGACCAGGCTTAGATTGGGCCTAAAGACGACCAGGCTTGTCGTGGTATACTTAGCCATGGGAAATTTGGGCCTAAAGACCAGGCTTACGGGGAATGTAAATTTTGTCCAACAAAAAAGAGTAGATATATCAAAACGAAATAAATATGATTTTTTAAAACGAAAACTAAAATAAAACTTGTAAAAAGAGTAGAGAGAGAAAGTAATAGGAGTATATAAAAGAGGAGAGAGAAACTAAGAAACACGTTCAAAGAGGAGAGAGAAACTGAGAAACACATTCAACTAGTTAAAACACACACATACACATGCACAAAACAAAGAATGAAACAAGGGTGTGAAGTACCACGAAGAAAAAGATTGGTTTAATAGAGGATAAGGTAACCAGTTTATGCATCCTTGTACATAGTTAAAGGTTTCTTTATGGGATGTTTTGAACATCAAAGACACAACTAAGGTTATTACAGTACGTACTTTGTTACTTACATGGTTTAAGGTTACTAGCTATATGGGATGTTTTGATCACCAAAGACAAACAAGGTTATTACTTATTACTTATATGGTTATATTATTATTATTTTTGTTGTTGTTATTATGTGAAATAGTTTTTCTGATTAGTATTCATTAGTTAAATTAAAGGACTTACTTGTATGAACTTACTGTAGTATCCTTTTTTCTAACGCCTTGCTAGCTTAGAGCGTTTATATTGAACTAGCAGGGTACCCACGCGTTGCGGCCAGGGGCGGAGCCAGATTTTTTTTGTCGAGGGGCACACTTTGATGAATGTTAGAAACTATAATATAAATTGGTACTTGGGGGGGGGGGGGGGGGGGGCATGTGATTGAAATTTTGGACGAACTATGTTTTTCCAAAAAAAAAAAAAAAAAAAAAAAAAAAAAAAAAAAAAAAAAAGTTCTGCAGGCATGGTAGAGTATTGAAGTTGTAGGTAGATGATTATATCTTAGATGATGATATCTTATCTGCGGCAACTTAGTTGTAGGTAGATGATTATATCTTAGATGATGATATCTTATCTGCGGCAACTTACAACTCTTTTTTCTTTTCTAATTTTGAAAGCTCGAATATAAAAAGCTATGGAGGTAGTTTTGTTTTTTTTGGGGCCTAAGAACTCTCTAGGTATATGAATATGCTACTTTTTGTGTTTCGTATGTTTATACTATATGTAAAAAAAAAAATGTATTTCTTAAAGTTATTCATGTAATGTCTTACAAACTTTCGAAAGAGAGCCTCTTGAAGCTTGATTTGTTTATACATTGTATTTTATTAGTTATAAATATTGACCGGTTAATATGTAAAAGTATGTATGCATAAATTAATTGTACATATAGCTTAAATAGTTGTATTTGCTTAAAATTTATATATGGAAATCTTAAAAAACTTAGAAGAGAGAGAGTGCTAAATGATTTATAATTAGTTTAGATTTGACGTTCGAAAAAAAAGTAAAAGGGCTAAACTTTGAAAATAAATACGTAAATGAATATACTTGTTTGCTACTTATAAACTCATACCAAACTAAGAGCAGCTACACTCATAGTAATATATAAGTAGTTAAGGAGTGTTTTAGACTTGTCCTTTTTGAATTGATCACAATATGTGTTCAAAATGAAAGTCTAGCTCTGCACAGCATCTGTGTTTTATTAAGCATCAGACTGAATTATATGTGCAAAACCATAGGAGTTGAATATTCATACCATTGATTTATATTTTTCTTTTTGTCAGAAGATGGAACACGTTTGTGGGTCAAGTAAAGCATCCAAGTTTGCTCAAAAAGATGTTATTAGTAGCATGCCGGATGAAGTGATAACTCATATTCTGCAATGTTTGCCATTACAAGACGCTGTGAAGACTGGTATCTTGTCGAGCTACTGGAGGTCTAAATGGACTATGATCACCCAACTCGTATTTGACGAGGACTTTTATGAGTATTTACAAGAGAAAGAAAAGGAAACATATTATGGGAGGATTATAAGTAGGCTGCTTCTTCATCTTATAGGTGCCATAACAAAGTTTGACCTCTATATACCAGGGGAAAACAATGTATTGGATGCTGAGGATATTAATAATTGGGTCATGTTCTTGTCTCGAAAAGGAATTGAGGAGTTCATACTTATAAATATGCCAGAAACACCACTTACTTTGCATACCTATCTCTTCTCTTGTCAAAAGCTGAAACATTTGAAGCTCTATAACTGTTACTTTTGTCCCATGTCAAGTTTTTGCGGTTTTCCTAATCTATTGAGCTTAGACTTGTGTGAGGTAACATTTGAAAGCTACAGATGTGGGGAGTTTTTAACTCGGTGTCCTCTACTGGAGATTCTGAAACTTAGTAACAACACACCTGGAGAAATAAAATTAGTTGAGATTGCAAAACTTGAAAATCTTAATGTGTTATCTTTACCATTGCTCGAGCTTGATAATATGTCAATGGTCACAAGTTCCACTATATCTAAACTTACAGGTTTATTCCCAAAACTTCAAGAGTTGACTCTGGACTTTTTGGACTGCAGGGTAAGGTTAAGTTGGACGTTTTAAACTCGTTTTACAAAATATCGCAACTGGAGTTTATGAGTTCTCTAAATAATTAATTAATTTTGTTTTCTTTGTACTACTTTTCTTATAGTTAGTGACAGATGCTACAAAGAGGATCCTGACCATCTGCTTGCCATGCCTCAAGACGCTCAATTTATACAATATAGACTTCAAGAGTGATACTATGGTATCATGTGCTATTGAATTGATTTGTGGCTCCCCCAATATGGAGACGCTTGTGATTATAGTGAGTCGAATGCAGATTATCTAACTGAATATCGATCATTCTAAAATCTCATAGTTGTGCATGTAGTAACGCGCTATTCAATTTTGCAGGCTACAAACATTTATGCAGTAGTGCCACTGCCCGCAGTGTGTTCCTCAGAGCTTGTTCGCAGAAAAATGGGACAGTTGGGGCTTCAGAAAGTGGTGCTGCATGCAATTAGAGGTTTAGAGAATGAAGTGTGTTTAATTAAGTATTTACTTGCTTGTTCTCCATTTCTGAAGAAGATGGTTATTCATACCCAAGGGTTCCATGGCAACTTTGGAGAGTTGATGGTTACTAAGATGTTGTTGAAGCTCCATCTAGCATCCCCAACAGCCAAAATAGACCTCTACTAGTTTTGGTCTTTTGCAGCTGCTCCTTTTCTTTTATTTAGCTAACACAAAGTAAACTCTATAAATTGGACTTTAGAATTTTGACGTTCTTTAATTGTTTATTGCTATCTTCTGGTTTTTGTCGACCAGTTAATCACTTGTAAGTAATGGCTGATTCCATTGGGCATCATCTTTCATAAGAACCAAATGTCTGTTTTGGGAAACTGGTTTTCCACATCAGTAAATCACAGGTCTGCCATTATATTTTGATACATTTTTTTGGCTAGGCGTATATGGCTTTTTCCGAAGAGAAGTGATTGGGAGACCTAAAACTTATGCCTAATTCTATGCCTAAATCTATGTGGCAATCATTTATTGGTTGTAGCAACCGGGTCCACTTTTCCACAACCCACTAAGCTAATGACACATATGTTAGGCAGAAAATTAGTAATGTTTTTTAGGTCTCCCACTCTTTTTCCTTTTCCGAAACATCAGGATCATAAAATTTTTAATACCTTTGACTATGTGCGTTTCTTCCTGTATGCTTCAAAACAAATACCCTGTCTCAAAATTATTAGTCGATGCGGCGGTGGTCGGTCCGGTGACCATTACATCCAGCCTATCATTTTATAAACAACGTAGAAATGGGTGAAAAACAAACCAAGACCCTGACCACGTCCACAAAAACGAGAGCAGTTGAAGCAACCTCGACCCAAATAGCCCACAAAAACGAGACCCGTCGAAACAACCTCAAACCAAATAGTTCGAACCACAGTGTATATCGAGTGCTGCCGCATAATGTGGAAACAGTTGACAAAGAAAAGTTCAAGATTGTAGGACCATCACATGTTGAAACGGCTAGGACCCTTGCCAAGACGATGTCTACTGGCCAAACAACCCCTGAAACAATGGCGCAACCCTTAAACTTCCCAACACTACCACCAAACATAATCGCACCTACCAAACTGAACCTTTAAAGCCTCGACCCTTGTTGACACAACGACAAACATAAACGCAACCCAACACAACCCAGACCACTAGTCTAAACAAACCACAACCGAACTACAACTAGCCACAAATCCCTATCTCACCACAACCAAATCAACAGTCACAACAACCAGTCATCTGACCCAAACTGGAACCTATGACCACAAGTTGAAACAAACACTAATTTGAACCAAACAAACTACCAACTAAACTTTTGTGAACCAAGAAGCCATCGATCAGAACCACACCACGTCTAAATGAACCACACCACCATAACCATAACCATAATCACCACGACAGCATCTAGTCATCTACGAATAAAGAACCTGACGTAAACCACCTCAAGAAACCAGACCATGAACCATTCAACGCCAGCACTTGTTAGGATATCCAAAACCCGATATCTGAACCATGACCCACACCCTTAAACTGAAACCTCAACTGATCAACCCAAGATACTAACCAAAACAGGAGAGAAACCCAAGATCTGAGTTTCTTACACATCAATCTACTGGCAGGTCATTAGTTAACCGATGCATAAAAGAAGAAACGAAGGAGAAGGAGTTGAGAGGGTGGGCCTCCGGACCGGCTTGTAATATGGCAAACTTAACATTTATACATTTATACGTTATTCTTAAATCTTAAGACATCAAAGCAACACCCTCTTGTTTTTGAAGTTTTCCTAGAATTAGCCATTTAAACTACATGCATTTAACATTACAGGCATATTTTTTGTATATTAGCAATTTTGACATAGTTATCATCAACCATCAAAAGTGTTAGTTAAAATCAAGGGTACCATATAATCAATACGGAGTATATAAAGTGTTATTCCAAGTCGAGTTTAACTTTATATTCTTTAAAAAACAAGAAAACAAATTAATCCGAACGGCAAATAGAGGTGTACAGTAATATATACGTATACGTGCATCAGGCCTCTGTAACACGCGATAGCGCAAATACAGCTTAACTTTTGAGAAAGATAAGCTTAAACCATTAATTAATAATTAGCAAATAAAATACAAAAAAGAAACCATGGTGTAAGAAGTAAAAAAGGTAAATTGTGGGAGTATTAAATGTATATTTTTTTTTTATCTTCTCCCTAGTCCTCACAAACCGTTCTTCTTCACCAGTATTTTCTCGTTCTTCTTCACCAGTATTTTCTGCAATTANTCTCAAAAAACCAAAAAAGTGTCGCCCAACTTGCCCATGCCAGGGCTAGCCCTGGGGTGTAGCACTCTCGGAAAACCAAAAAAATCACCAAAAGCTACACTTCGTCGGCCGAAACCGTATGTGGCCCGTGCCATAGGTAGCTCGAGCTGAGCATGGTTAAAACGGGCGGGTCGGACGGGGTCGGGTCAAACGGTCTCGGGCGCATATGGGTAATTTTAAATTTCGGATCAAATGGATCGGGCAAAACGGGTATATATGGGTAAAACGGTCTCAGGTACAAACGAGCAAGTTTAAAATTTGGATCAAACGAATACGGTCGGTTTGGGCCAGAAATACGATCGTGTATTTTAAAGTGATTCTTAACATAAATATTTAGGCTTGAAACATTTAAAAAGAAAACCAGTAATTTATGGAGTAATAAAAAAGAATATTACATGTTGCCTTATCAGTTACTACTAATCTTCTGTCTTAAATTTAAGTATTTGACTTACTCACTCCTTTAAAATCCTTTTCTTGTCTCATCTAATATCGAAGGTATTACTAGTTTGGGTTTCACTTTTGAGTTTTGACATGATCTAATTACCCAAATACCCATCCAGACACATTTCCTCTGTCCAAAACCCATTCCAAACATGAGAAGATAGATTGTTCACCCATTGGCAGAGTAAGGAGCCACCCAAATAGACCAACAGGTTTTTTAGATGGTACAAATCAGACAATTATTGTGATTCTGGGCAAGAATTGCCAGCGGTACAAATACAAAACAGAGATTAATGTATATTGCATACCAGATTCCAAGGTTCACAATATATACCTGACCTAAAATAAGAGAGTAAACTCCGGTGACGTGGATTCTGTCTATCGTTCGTTAAAACAGCCATTAAGGTAACCAAATTTATGTATCCGTGTACTCAGTATGTTAATGACTGTTCATGTAGAGATGTTTCATGTTATGGATCTTATGTTTTACCATCGTGTAGTATCATTATGTGAAATTGTTTCGGTAGTGATTGTAAGACAAAAAATACAGAGGAGTGCGACTTCAGCCATCGGGGTAATGGACAGCTGAGATATGGCTAGCGACGTTTGATGCACATGAAGACGGGAGGCCTTGGGGGAAATGGGCAGCTGAGACGGGAGCCACATAAAGCCCTGCGAGTTTGGTTTGGTACATAGGACACATCAGAAGACACTGCTTGGGCATATGATTAATCATCCCCTGTTTTTTACTATTCATCTGCTGCAAATAATCATTCCCTGTTTTTTTTCCATAACAAATCTTCGGGTCCCCCAGCTCGGCAGCAAAAATCAGGATGATTAAGACAATATTCCAGTAGCACCAGCGTCATGACTTTGTTCAGTGAATCAGGGTGGGTCTCGGGTCCGGGATACCCATGGATTTTTGCGGCGTTGTGGTTACTCTTTTAAAAATTCTCAAAATTACAGGAATGCACCTCGTCCCCCGAAAATATGTTTATCGTCTTATTTAGTTTTTTTTTATAAATGCACTGGCTTATTTTTAGTTCTGGTTCATCCATGCTTGGTTCCCATCAATTTCCACCGGTCGCCTCCGTCAAATTTATTTATTACCGACTTTTTCTTGCTTTTAGCATGGTTAAAGAGTTTATACATATGGCCACGGATTTGAGCACGTGTGGGATGGCTCACGGCCACTTGCAAATGTCTATATAAGTATAAAAATAGTTTTTGAAGGATTTAATGTTGTTAATAGTTTTAGATAATAAATGCCCGCTCGGCCCGCCCGTTTTGCCACCTCTAGACCTTGTGAATCACCTCTGGCTTGAGAGTAAGTACGTATTGTTAAAACTAGACCTTGATAGATCTAAGAGCCTGGAACAGATCGTTAGTAATGCCAATGTAATCACAAGCACACTAATAGAGAATATCCTAAGCTTGTATTCTGAAAGCGGAAACAAACACAAACTTGGAACAGTGAATACTATGAACGTATGATCCTCTATGGATCTTTTATATATTAAGAACTTGTGTTTTCTAATAACGTACATTGAACATAAACTTGTGTTCCTTTTATAGACAAGGAACCCTAACCCTAAACCGTTTCCCAAGAAACGTATATTCAATAAACTCTAAAAGATATGCATTATCTTTTCCTAATATTGCTCATGCATATCCTAACTCAATACATAATATGCGGCTAAACATTATCCGCAGAAACTAAATATGCTGATACATAGTCTTCAGCAGTATCTCTTATTCAGCAGAATCTGGTCTTCAGCAGATTCCCTTCAGCAGTAACCATCAGTAGATTCCACACTTAGCAGAATTCCCAACAATCCTCCCCTAATCTTGAATTTGACCTGGGTTAAGTTCAAGATTTCTTGATAGATCATGAAGACAGCATAAGCCTAAAGGATTGACTTCGAACATCAGAAGCAAAGAACCAAAACTGAACATCTCTATGATGATAGACTTGAAATACCAGATCTTTGCAGCAACACTTGTCAGCAGATACATCAAAACATGATAAGTTTCAGACTATTCTCATCACATCCAGGTGTGTTAACTCCTATNTCAGCAATAACCATCAGTAGATTCCACACTTAGCAGAATTCCCAACACGTATTTATGATTGCAATAAGTGTTTATGTGTAAAAGTAGGTACTAAAAGCATGTATAAACCTCTGTAACTTGCCAAGTTATTTATAGGTGGTAAAAATAGGTTTAGGCAGGGCTCTGCACTAAAACCGGAGATAATGGGGGTGTCCCTTGTTTTTAGGTTATGGTTGAGGATCATTTACCAGGATCCCTATCTTGGCGGGAAAGCCTTGATAGGGTGGACAACGTGGGTTTGACTTGGTCTAAGCCTACCTTTATGTTACTGTCTTCGAAGGTAACACTTTTAAAGGTATTAGGGCTTCGACTGGCGGATTCCTATACTAGTAGTCATTATGTAAGAATGATTTTACGTCAGAGGACACTTTCAGAGGTTATCCCAAGTCTTTCGGAGTATAGTATCCGATTGAGCTCGAAAGGGAGACCTTCGAGCTGTTCAGAGGGTACGTCATCAAGCCTCTTAATCGATGCATACACATTAAGATGTGTTGCTTTCGACTCCACACAACGACCATCTTCGTAGCTTACTACCGTAATCACGAAAGTGTGTTAAATAAAATTCCCCCAATAAATGATCCTAATCATTGCGTTTGAACTGTTTGTTACCCACTTGCTTCGCGTTGTAAGTATAACAAACGGGTATATTCTTGGGAATAGCAAGTATCATTTCACCACGTTTGATTTAAATATGACCCTTATCCGATTACTGACATGTAGAGAAATTACAACCCTTCTACAAAGCTTTATAAAGTATTATGCAACGGGTAATGATATGCCATCGATGGTAGGTGTTCTGCTTTTGAAGTGGGGAAAGTTATAGGCAAATTCATTAAGACTGCTCTTTCTTTGGTAGGTGTTCTGCTTTTGAGGAGGTTACGAAGCTGAAGGAACCCTTTGACCTGGCCAAGACAAATTATCGTCCTACCGCCAAGAAAAAGTATTATGCAGCGGGTAATGATATGCCATCGATGTCTTTCCTTTCCATGTTGAAGCAATTGCATACCCCTCTGCATCTATCGAAGACCTCTTATCTAAGAAGCCCTACTCCATTCACTACTTCTGACAGCCAGCCACCTTCTATATTGAAGCCAGCATCCCCTCTAAAACCAGCATCTTCTCACGTGCATGCGTTGGATCCTTCTGAGTGAAGGTTGTCATGTTGACAATAATTTGGCCTAAAGGGAGGTGTGTACCCTTTCAAAACAATTTTTTTATTTGCTCTCTGGGCCTTAGCCCCTCTTTGATAAATATCTTTTATGTTTTCTTGTCTAGCCTTATCGTAGCTCGTGTTGCTACTTAAACCTTTGAACTTAGTTCCAATTGCTTTTTCAATTTTATGAATGATAAGGGTATGATGTTCTCCCCTTGCTCTAACCATTTATTTAAGATTATATTCAACCTTTGCTTGAAATCTAAGGCTCAGGTGTGGCCATTTGCACCAAGATTGTACAGACAGTCCTTTGCAGGTAATAGAGGGTTGCAACCCGCTTCGTTTTAGCCTATAAGGTTTCGAGTAAAGACATTTGGGAAGTTAACATGAATTATGATTGGATGTTTGTGCACTCAAGTGTGGTCTTGTTACAGCCTTCGATGTTGAAACTTTTTAAATGACTTGGTGAAACAAATCTTATAAGAAACATGTAATTTTAGGGAAATGCATTACTTTACTCATAATATAGGAAGATTTACATCATTAGAATGAAAACTTGTTTTGCCTACATTTAGTAATTTTCCTTAATCAAAGAAATTCTAAACAATGACTTGAAAAAGATATAGTAAGTTTTATATGTAAAACATATGAAGGTTCGAACCATTCGAGGTTCGATCAATGTCGTAACCTGAAGGTGTTTCCAAATTTTAGGTTCCGTTCCAATAAGCTTCTTTCACTACGTAGGGCCCTTCACATGTTGGTCCCATTTTCCCTTGGGACTCTGCCTTGTTTATGTTGTTGAGCCAGAGCACATACTCGACGGGCCTAAAGGTAGAAGGTTTAACCCTTTGTTGTAGTAGCCTTCGAGTTTTTGCTTGTAATAACCTTTTGTATCGAACCTATCTCCCTTCCTTCTTCTAGAAGGTCCACATTTTCTCTAATTCTTGCAGCATCAAAATCTTGAAGTCTTTCGATTTCCACGCTATTTCTGTGGGAACCACTAGCTCCAACCCGTAGGTGAGGCTAAAATGAGTTTCTCCTTATTTGACTTCGAAGATGTTCTGTGTTGTCAGAGTACTTGTGAAAGTTCATCCATCCAACTTTGTTGACTTTTTTCTAGTCTTTGCTCCAACCCTTGATGATGTATCTGCTCTTGACTTCCAAAGAGGTAAAAGATTATTTGATTTTAAGACCTTTGTAGAAGTCGGGGAAGGTTTCTCGGTGAACTGTTTGTCATTGTTAGAGACTATGATATGAGGTACTTCAAATCTGCATACGATATGCTCCCAAACAAATTTCTCCATATGCCAAAGGCCAAGGGTTTGTCTTCGACCTATTTAGTAAAGTAGTCAATTGCCACTACTAAAAACCTGACTTCTATGGGGGCTGGCGGCAAAGGTCCCACAATGTCGATGCCCCACTGACTGAAAGGCCAATCAGATGTGACGGAGGTCATGTCTTGCTTCGGCATTTTTGGGACAGGAGAATGTATCTGACATGCTTCACACTTCTGTATTTCTGTAACTTCCTATCTTTGCATCGAAGGCCAATAATATCAAAGTTTGGTTATTTTAGCAATGACTAATCGAGGATCTGCGTAGAAGCCACAAGATCCTTGATGGACCTCTTGAATTATGCTAGCAGCTTGCTTGGGGCCTACACATTGAAGCCAAGGTGACAAAAAGGTTTTTCGATACAAGTTTCCGTTCATAAGACGATAATACAGAGCTTTCACTCGTATCTTATGAGCCTTCTTTGGTTCTTCTGGTAACAACGCGCTTATGAGATATTCGCGAATTGGTGTCATCCAGTTTTCACCTTCTTCAGTAATTATATACGCGCCTTCCTTACGCGTTATTGACCTCGTTGATAGGACTTCGACCAACACTTCCTTCGTCAAATGGGCGAAGGTCATTGAAGCCAATTTGCTCAATGCGTCAGCATTTTTGTTTTGGTTCCTTCGTACATGCTTTATGGTGTATGTTTTGAAGATTTCCAAAACTTCTTTATTCTTTTCCAAATATTGCTTTATCACAACATGTCTTGCCTCAAAAAGTCCCTTTACTTGATTTGCCACAAGTTGGGAGCTCACTAAGATTGCTACGTTTAGAATTCCCATTTACACAGCTATTTGAAGACCAGCTAACAGAACCTCGTACTCTACTTTGTTGTTGGTGGTTTCGAATTCAAAACAAAGAGCATATGTATACTCGTTACCTTTTGGACTAATCAGAATGAGGCATGCTCCGGAACCATCGGAGCTTGAGGCCTTGCCAATATATAGCTTCCATATTTTGACGTCAACCGGGAGGTTCTTTTCTTCCTTCTTCTCTTTGGTCTTCGTATGTTTTGTTCCAGAGGGTGTTTCAGCAAGAAAAGCAACAAGTATAAAGGAAATAATTTCTTCCCGTGTACTGTATTTCGTGCTATCCCAATGCTATTTCTCACTTCTCTACCATTCAAGACTTCTCTGGTCGAGAAAGTATTTGTTTTATAGGTTTATCAGTCAATATCGTGAAAGAGTAAGCTTGAAAATTGCGTCGGAGCCTCCTTGCAGCATGTACTAGAGCCATAATCATTTTTTCCAACTTCGGGTAGTTAAGTTTGGCTCCTTGTAATACTCTGCTTACAAAATAGATGAGGATCTGTTTCTTTTCCCCTTCTGCGACCAATACAACACTAATGTTTGTTTGTCGAAGCCGCATTGTACATTATCAACACTTCGCCTTTGATTGGGGCCATAAGGCTTTGAAGAATGGTAAAGATCTGTTTGCACCCTACGAAAGGAACCTACTAAGTGTTGCGAGCTTTCCGGTAATGCTTTGAACATCTTTCAAGATCCTCGGAGGTTGAAGGTCAGTGATTGCCTTAACCTTTGAAGGATTTTCCTTTATCCCTTGCTTCATGATTAGGTGTCCAAGAAATTGCTCCTCTTCAACACCGAATGAGCATTTTTCGGGTTTCATTTCATGTTGATTGATTGAAGCATGTCGAAGGTTTCCAGTATGTCTAGCAGTAGGTCTTCTTCTGACCTACTCTTAATCACCATATCATCTAAATTATCCTCTAAGTTCCTCCCAATTTGACTGTTAAAGGATTTGTAAACAAGCCTTTGGTACGTAGCTCTAGCATTCTTGAGACTGAAAGGCATCTTCTTGTAA
This sequence comes from Artemisia annua, assembly GCA_014162995.1. Lineage (NCBI taxonomy): Eukaryota > Viridiplantae > Streptophyta > Magnoliopsida > Asterales > Asteraceae > Artemisia > Artemisia annua. The sequence goes on from LBNU01032524.1 coordinate 69,893, forward strand.
CAGAACACTCCTTTGCCCGTGAAGAAAGTTGTTTTGTCCTCGTCTTCGTCAGCCATATGTATTTGATGGTAGTCTTTGTATGTATCTTAAAAACATTTGAATCGAAAGCCTGAATGAGACTCTACCTTTCAATGTATCTCCAGAATAGGCTAGCAATCTTTGGGGCAGGCTTTGTTGATGTCAGTAAAGTCAACACACATTCGCCACTACCATCACTATTTTTTACCATTATTGGGTTAGCCACCCATTATTGGGTTAGCCACCCAAGTCTGGTACTTCACTTCATGGAAGATACCTGCTTGGGTTAATTCCTTCACTTCCTTGCATGCAGCCATGTTTCTTTCCGGACCTAAACCTCGCTTCTTTTGCTTGATATGCTCGATGTGCTTGTACTCATTCAACTTATGCTTAGTGTTGAAAGGTTGCCCATCGATCTTGATAGTTCTCGGAACCACATGCAATGACATATGTATTTGCTCGGAGCAACTTTTGAAACTGGTTGGTAGCTGTTTCCCAATGACTACCATCTGATCAAGATATAGGTCATTGATCATAACATTTTCCTCGAAAACTGAGCAGCTTGGGACCCTTTTCGAAGGTTCCGGAGGGCATTCTTTCATTTTCTTATACCCTTCACCATGTTTACTAGGCTCATAGCTTGAGTAGACTATCTCTATCCAGTATAGAGTATGGAACTTAACAGTTTCATGAATGGTAGACACAACGATTCCCATCTTTTGCATAGCCGATCATCCTTACAAAAGATTTTATGGAGAGTCCAACCTAGTGATGATGAAGTTGAGGGTCTGTCCTTGTGAAAGGACTATCCCAATTCATTATCTTGAGAGGCACTTCTCCAAGAGGCCATGAATGTTCCCCTGAGAATCCCACCACGGTATCTTCGACTCTACCATTTGGGATCTGATTGAAAGCTTCAATTTGAGAAAATAATGTTTGTATAATACCTCACAAGAGCTTCCTCCATCCATGTAGACTCTGTCAACTTGCCTACTAGATACCCGAACCTTTATCACTACTGATCAGTGGAAGGTTCGAAGCCTACCACTGGTGGGAAGGTGATCTCTTCAACCTTTTTTCCAGTTTCATTTGGCACCTTTCTTTTTAAGTTAGGGGTCTCCCTTGTGTGTCATTAGGATCAGAGCTTCCACAACGGTTACATCTTTGTCACCTTTTTTTCCATCACACATTTAAGTGTCGAAGGTCTTGCCTTTTCCCTTTTTGATACCTTTCACCAAGTGTGGCAGTTGTCTCGATTTGACAGCTTCTTCTATCTAATGCCTTAATTCATTGGTTCGTATCATGCCCATGGTCTTCATGGAAGTAACAGAACTTTGACATGTGTCTGGACCTTTTGCTTCATGCCATTCAAGGAGGAGGATTGAAGACTTTCGTAGCCTTCTCTGTAGCCATAATTACTCGGGGAGTTTTAACAAGATTCCCTAAGATGTCATGATTAGATCCCTTATTGTAAGGAGTGAAGTGATCCATGTTCTTCTTTTGTTCTTCTCTCCCCAAGAAAAGCTTTTTGAGAACTTTTCGGATCCCTCCTTATGTTCATCAAGGGCTCCGTTAGTGGCTACATTTTTAGCCTCAATCCATGTGTACATTTTCTCCGTCAAAGCTGTGTAGGTAGTGGGGAGATCAGCGAACAGGAATTCCACAAGGTTGCGTGTCCTTAAGCCATGTATAAAGCCTGATATGCATTGATCTTCGTGCAACCCTTGAATCTGTAAAGTATCATTTGTGTATCCAGTGACGAAGGCTCTAGTGCTTTCCCATTCCCTCTGTTTATACTGTGAACTGCTAAGTGTGTCTTTGTGAACCTCTTCTGCTAACTGAAATGTGATCGGAACTTGGTCATAAGGTCGTCGAAGCTCACAACAGTCCCATCCTTCTATCAGTTCCACCATATCCGAGTAGAGTCTCAGAGAATATAAGTGAACATGTGACAGGTTACTAGCATGACCCATTTTTTGCATCCTTATTGCACATTCAAAGATATGCAAGTAGTTGTCCAGGTCTCCTATCCCATCACAGGTTCCAAGAAGGCTGGGCATTTTAAGACCATCCGACAGGGGATAATCTTTGATCCAACGAACGAAAGGTGTCACAGAACCCATAGGATCCAGAAATAGGCCAGGGTTGTAATTGCATGTATGGGCAGGTTGATAAGGTGTATAGCGATATGTAAAGTGAGGATAACCAGTATGAGGTGCCATAGAGGTAGGCATAGCTTCGGTATTGTACGAACCATAACCATTAAAAGGAGCCGCGAGGTATGACTTGAGTATGATGGATACGAAGGATACCCTCCAAACGGAGGGTTCCCTCCATCTGAGGCTAGTTGTTAGGTAGGTTATTGTTAAGCTAAGCATAAGGATTAGAAAAGCTATTAAACTGATCATTTGGTGGAGGGTACATGCAATTAGGATATGGTAGTGGAACATTATGCCTAGGGAACACACCGTTGGGAGGATTCCCTCCTTGATTAATTGAAGGGTGGGTACCTCCGTATCCAAATGAGAGAGATGATTGTATAGGTCGACCATTCTCACTTCTCCCAAGATGGGCTGCAAGCAAATGAGGTAAATTCATCCTTTGATTCCCCCATTTCCCATACTTCTGCTTTATGCCTCAGGTGACCTTTCACCGGACCCCCTTCGTATCGGCTCGAACGCCTATCTCTTTCGTCTTCGAAGCCAACCACCCTTCTTCCGGACCTTCGAATACATGGGGAACCACTCCTTAGGATGGGGTGGTTTTGCAAGTACGCACAGGCCTAGGCTCTGCTTTTATCTCATCATCATGATCTTTAAAGTATTCCAACCTCGTTCATAACCATTCATTACGTGCTTTGCTTCCTTCGTTCCTCATAAGGGATTTCAAGGCTTTGTTATTGGCTTCTACGAAGGCTGGGCTAACCATGGGCTTTGGATTAGCCGAAGTAGAGGCACGATTAATGATTGGATTATCTCTTGGTGAGCGAGCGGTAAATGAGGTAGTTATGGGTGGTAGGTTGACTAGTCTAGGACGTGTAGTGGTGTTAAGGTTGAGGAACCTGATGGGGGTGTTTCTTCTCTTCCTTCTTTCATGTCGGAAAAGTAGGGTAATTAGTTTAACGGTTACAAATTCAGATTAAATGGGACTAATTGTAGCGGTCCCACGGATGACACCACTGATCGTACAAATAAAAGTACTACCATGCCTTGTGATGGTGATCGAAGGATTAAAGGTTATGTGATTGCTTGCCAAGCTTCAAGTAACATGTGAAACACAAATGAAAACACCACGTTAATTGATTTTCAGGGGTTGGACCCTGCGAATCACCTCCGGCCTGAGAGTAAGCATGTATTTATGATTACAATAAGTGTTGAAGTGTAAAAGTAGGAGTTGAAAGCATATATAAACCTCTATTACCTACCAAGCTATTTATAGGTGGTAAAAATAGGCTTGGCCAGGCCTCTGCACTGAAACCAGAGATCATGGGGGTGTCCCATGTTTTTAGGTGGTAGTTGAGGATCACGTACCATGATCCCTATCTTGGCGGGAAACCTCGACAGGGTGGAAAATGTGGGTTTGACTTGGTCTAAGCCTGCCTCTATGTTATTGTCTTCGAAGGAAGTACCTCAGAAGGTATTAGGGTTTCGACTAGCGAATTCCCATACTTTTAATCATTATGTAGAATGATTTCACACCATAGGAGAATTTCGGAGGTTATCCCAAGTCTTTCGGAGTATAGTATCCGATTGAGCTTGAAGGGGAGACCTTCGAGCTGTTCGGAGGGTACATCATCAATACCTTATTTTCGTTTGACACTAGAGTTGGAAAATTGTGTTGGATTTAAGTTTGTTTGATTACTTGTGTTTTAATCTGTTTGGAAACCACTTTACAGAAAAGAAAAAAAGAAAAGAAAAAAGTATTAGATGTGGTGCACCGGTTTCACTTATGTACCGTTCAGCTTCAACTTTGGGCATCAGAGTTATTAGTTTTGTCTTGATCTCGTCTGGTTATGGTTCGTGTTAGTTTTGCATAGCTTTTGTTTGGTTCGACAAAACAATGGAACTGTTTTGGCCCATAATGAGATGTATCCCTTGTATATACAATTATTAAGCATTTACGTATCTGTTTTGGCCCATAATGATAGCTTTTATAAATGACTTCTATTTGTCTTCTTATTAGAATAATGGAACTGGTTCATGGATCAAGTAAAGCATCCAAGCTTGCACAAGACGATGTTATTAGCAGCATGCCTGATGACGTGATAACTAACATTCTGATATGTTTGTCATTACAAGACGCTGTGAGGATGGGTATCTTGTCAACAAATTGGAAGCATAAGTGGACTATGCTCACTCAACTTGTATTTGATGAGGAATTCTATGAGTATTTAAAAGTGAAAGGAAAGGAAAAAGATTATGGGAGGATTATAAGTATGTTTCTTGATCGTCTTAAGGGTTAATGGCATATAATAGCAACGTACTTTTCCATTTGTGCCATTATCAGATATGAACTAAAGATATTACCACAATACCCATCGAACTTTGCCATTTTTGTGCCGATATCAGCAACTTCGCCATTTTTACTTTCAAAATTCACGTCATGTGACACATGTACATGTCATGCCCCTTTTTTTGTACCGTTAGGTTCCATGTCAGCCCCTTATACACACCGTTAGGTCGTCTTCCCCAATCAAAACACATATAACCCTAACACTAACATATACAACCTAACAGTGTGTATTAAGGGTTGACATGGAACCTAACGGTACAAAAAAGGGGCATGACATGTACATGTGTCACATGACGTGAATTTTGAAAGTAAAAATGGCGAAGTTGCTGATATCGGCACAAAAGTGGCAAAGTTCGATGGGTATTGTGGTAATATTTTAGTTCATATCTGATAATGGCACAAATGAAAAAGTACGTTGCTATTATATGCCATTAACCCTCTTCTTAAAGGTAACATGGCAAAGTTCTACCTCTACATAGAAGAGGGATGTAACTCCATATTGGATGTTCAGGATATTGATAATTGGCTTTTGGTCTTGTCTAAAAAGAAGATTAGTGAGTTCACTCTTATCAATATGGATGAAACACAAATAAAGTTATCTACCCATCTTTTCTCGTGTCTAAAGTTGAAACATTTGGAGCTTTATAACTGTCATATTTGTCCCATAGATGGTTTTGGTGGTTTTCCAAATCTTTCAAGTTTGGACTTGTCTGAGGTAGAATTCGGAAGCTACACATGTGGGGAATTTCTTACTCACTGTCCCTTATTGGAGATTCTGGAATTAAGGTCTAACTCCCCAAGCGAAATAAAACAAGTTGAGATTGCAAAACTTGAAAATCTCAAACTTTTAACTCTGCCTCTGCGGGAGCTTGACAATATGGAGATGATCACAAGCTTCCGTATCTTTGAACTTATAGGTTGTTTTTCAAAACTCCAAGAGCTTAATCTTAACTTTTGGATCTGCAAGGTAAGCTTAAGTTAAATCACTTAAATTCATGTCTTGCTTGTTTCTCTAACGGGCTTTCTATGTACTACTGTTCTTCCAGTTATCGGCAGATACTGAAGCAAGTGTCCCAGCTACCTTACCATCTGTAAAGACACTCCGATTGTACGAAATAGATTTTAGCAATGAAATTATGGTATCATGTGTTATTGACTTGATTTGTGCCTGCTCAAATTTGGAGACCCTTCTGATCAAGGTGAGTGGCCTTGAACATATATAGTCGTACTGAATTATTAAACATCTAATAATTTGTGCATCTGAACATTAAACAATTTGGTAGGCTACATACGAGGATGATGTTCTAGCGTCGGCAAGTTCTTCTTCCCAAGTAGATTTCAGCCGAATCAGGGAAATGCAACTTCGGAAAGTGGTGTTTGGTTCGGTTAGAGGTTCAGAGAATGAAGTATGTTTGATGAAGTCTTTACTGGATTGTTCGCCCTTGTTAGAAAAGATGGATATTTCCGGAAAATCATTGGAAGTGCTTGGTGGTGACCATGGAACATTGTTTGCTACAAAGTTATTGAAGCTACGCCGAGCCTCGCGCGTAGCAGTAATAAACCTTGATTTCCGATAACAGCCAAACGACATCACTTGGTCTTCGCTAACAGTCTAATCATCACATGATTTCCACCATGGGCATAAGCACGTTACTTGATTTATGCTATCAGTATAATAATATCACATGATACTGCAGGTATATTGTCATGTTGATTGTTTATTAAATGACTCAAAGGCATTTGAACTGTAAATGTGAATGCAAGTCAATGTTTGGGCTCCTAAAACCAAAAAACAGAGGCGATATGGTTATGAATTCAATATTGTTTGCTTGTGAGCTTTATTTTGTATAAATTTTAAATTTGAACAAAATACAGTTTTGTTACTGTTTAGTGAACAGTATGAATTTGTCTTTTCTGAAAACGTTAAATGAATGCTAGATGAACGTATTTAAAAATAAGTTTCCTAGATCAACTCGTTTGGCGCTTATCATTGAACCCCGCTTACAACTAGCCCCTGCATTTGGTACTTTCCTAAAAAAACAATTCAACCCCTGTGGTTATAAGGACTTACAATTTCATATTTGCACATTATTTCTTACGTGATTAAACTAGTTATAATACATGTGCACGCACAGGGTTTTTATTTATTTATTTATTTTAATTATGTATTATTATCAATTAAAAAATGAATCACTATGTTTCAAATGATTTTACTTTGTGGACTAAATAAAAACCACATGTATATATTTTATAATCTACCTATTATTTTAGAAGAATGCTTTTGGATTAAAAATAATATTTTATTATTCAAGCAAAATTACATAATGATACTTGACTTGCATAAGATGTTAGTGATATATTCTTTTAGTTTTGCAAACCCGTACTATCAATTTACGATGTGTTTGTAATTGCGGTATTTTTTTACCTATAATTTCGTTAAATATGTAGCATATTTAGATATCTTAATGGTAGAATAC